>CAUYON010165928.1:0-67238 GCA_963573935.1 Arctocebus calabarensis
CTGTGGCTGGGATCACTCCTTGAGTGGCTATCCACTTACCCAGTGTGCCAAAACTGGTCTCACCCTATGCCCCTGAGGGCTAAGGCTACAAGGCGTCTCAGTCCCCACCTTTAGGCTGCTCAGTCACTAGATTACTCGCTCCCGACCAGTGCCTGTTCTGTGACTCTGAGGGTGGAGATTACCAGGGCAGTTCTCCCACAATGGCTCCACACAGCCCACCACCAAACACTGGCAGCTCCGTCTGGCTTGGTGGCCCCGTCTGGGGCCCCAGACAACACTCAAAAACCCCTGCACTCCTGCCCAAGTTCTCCCAAGGCAGTTCAACTGAGTGCCAAGTCCAAAAGCAACTCAAACAGCTCACAGGCAAGGCCTTTCCAGCCTGCAGTCCCACTGTTGCCCCACCCACAGCCGCAGACAGGATCAGACTGAATGAACAGACACAACCGCTTGCCCAATCTCCGCCACTTTAGCCCTCCTCAGGGTGTCCAGAAGCCTCACGCTGTCTCCCTGTGTCCCCATAGGGACGTTTCTGGGCAGATTCTGCCTGGCAGAGTTGCCTCAAGTCCTCTCTCCCCAGTCTCATCGTGCCCAGCCACAAGGAAGCTGTTACTCGTCCACCCAGCATAACCATTTTTTATAGCTTTTTATTCTAGCCCTACTTACTGCATCCTTGCTCAGGGGCCATGCTAATTTCTGTATCATTGCAATTTTAGTATCTGTGCTGCCGCAGTGAGCACCTTATAACTTATTTCATAGGATCCTAGGCCATTTTCCTCTTCTTTCAGCTTCCCTCTAATTTTTGTATTTCTACTAGTTTTTAGTTCTTCAAGGTATGAGGATAAAAAATAAATTAGGAAAATAAAATCAGTCCTCTTATCCCCATGGATGCAGGGTGTGGTTAGACTGCTATGCTGCTCCAGACTGAACGGAGACTTGGTGGACCACAGTGCATTGTTTGGTTTCTGTCTGTATGTGCCTCTGTCTCTCCACTGAGTCAGTTAAGTCCTTGATGGTTGTTTGTGATGGTAGGAACTAGCCATATTTGTCAGTTATCTTTCCCCAGAACATGGTTCAATGTTTGATACAGAGAAGGCACACAAAGGGTAAATGAATGAAAGGAATGATACAATTACCAACACAATGCTTTCGGTGTAACTTCTCCAGAAAGTCCAGAAGTTATAATTTTCTAAAAACATATGTCAATACTTAGAACTCATATAAACTGACATTTTCTCTGCCTCTTCCCCCAAACTCTGTGAGTTGCCAAGCAAGTAGATATGGAAGCAGAGTGCTGTACATACAGCCCTGTTTGGTTTCCTTTATAGATGAGCGGGGCAGGAATGGGATGCTATACTATTTCTTTCTGTCCAAGGATAATCTAATCTTGTAAAGATAGTTACCAAAGTCAATAACCGTCCCTACTAGGAAGACAAATAGTGTCTGAATTGGATTAAGGTGACATGAGAGTGCCCTGATGCAGCCGTCAGTGAGGAGCTCGTTCTTTATGGCTCCATTACCACCTTAAGTGGGATATCTTTATCTCTTCTGGGTTTAACGAAGCCACAAACAACCGGCTGTTTATTGAGTGCTATTGGAGGTTTTTTGCCTTTAACTGGATGCATTTTAATTGGTGCTTAACTAGCTCTCCCACTTTACTAGCATCACTCGTATAGTCTGTGCAAAAAAATAAAGTATGATTCTTTACCAGGTCATCAGATTGGCACAATCAGCTAAGTATTCCTCTGTGTCAGCCGAAGGGTCTGGCAAAAAGATAAGAGGAGCCAAAAAGACAATGCCATTTTAGGAAGGGAAAATTCACTTTCCATCGTGGACTGGCGCTGGCTGACGCTCCAGGCTGCCTGTCCCATCTCTGTGCCTCAGGAATGTGTCAGTAGTTCTACTGCAGCTGCCGAATGACTTTGCTGTTGTGTCCCTTTTAGTTTTCAGGACTTTATCTTCTGTCCTTCTTCACCATCCTCATCGGACTGGTCCTCTACTCCTCCACCTCCACCTACATAGCCCAGGACCCCCGCGTCTACAAGCAGTTCCGCAACCCCTCGGGACCCGCCGTGGACTTGCCGGCTACAGCTCAGGTGGAGCCCTCAGTCACCTACACCAGCCTGGGCCAGGAGACAGAAGAGGAGCCCCATGTTCGTGTGGCCTAGCATGAGGCCCGCCTGCCCTCTGAGGCCAGCTCAGTGGCTGTGTGTCCACCCATCATCTCTGTATTGTACATAGAGAAAGGTATTTACTAGGTGCAGTTCACCTGGGTGGACTGCAAGGTAGCAAAGCCTCCAAAAGCCTGTGGATGGATCAAGCTTAACATCACTGGAGACACAGGCTCCAACCTGCCCAACTTGGAAAGATGCCTAGTTAGAGTGTATCCTGACCTCACCCCCCCCCTGCATTAATTACTGTGAAAATTTTTGAATCAAAAGCAAGTATTATTATTTGTATTATTATTGTTATTGTTATTACACCAACTTTCCAAAGGATGTTTTGTACTCCTGATAGGAACTATTGCCAGACCCACACGTAGTCAACATAAAGCCCACTTTTCTACAGCAAGCCACTTTTTAAAGAATCATACTTTATTTTTTTGCACAGACTATACGAGTGATGCATGCCACAGGAGCTCCACCTCGGAGAAGTCTCCTTATCCTAGGGACCCAGTGGCTAATGGTTTCCTCTGTCACCTGTTGGATTGCCTGCTCAATAAGTATTTTGTGCTATGACCCTGGTGGGGAGGGGCAACTGACCAAATAATTCTCTATTCTAGGAATAGATATAAAACAAATATTTTAGTCTTTTTATATTTCAATCTCTGATCACTCCAGGCCGTTGCCTTTCTGTTGTACCATGAGATTCTTCTAACAAGTTCCTGTGAAAACAGGACAAGGACTGTTCCATTTCTGTAGCTTATGGGAAAACCCAGAAATTTAATATCATTTGTGTTTAGGTCAATATATATTTTTTAAAATCTTGCTGCTTCTCCCTGTATCCTTTCTTTAAGAACAATTTTTTTAATTCTCTTTTTTTCCCTAGACTTCCTCAGTAATAATACAGAAATTAACCAAGGCACTAGGAAAAGCCATGGTCCTCTGTCCCTAATTATATGACAGCTTTTGGAAATATACCAGCATGGAAATTATCTTGTTTTTTTGTTTGTTTTTTTTCTTTTTTTGTGGAGTATCATTGATTGTGCCACCTCCTAGTAAAGTCAAAGTGCTGATGTCGAGCAGTCTTTGAAATTTCTCAAGTGATCTGGTCACTTTATAGGGGTAAAGATGTCACCATTGGAAAAGTCTGGCATTTTGGACATATTTGCCATCCATTCAATAGCAGAATATATTGACACAACATTCTTATGGATACAGAGAATATTACAGTATCCCTATAACTCTTTGAGTGATATGTCACTAATCTAATGCCCTTAAAACAGTCCCTTTTTTTCAAACACAGGAAATTAGGAAACACCACACACCTCGATAATGTAGAATAGATTCTATGTGTTAGTGTGCAAAGTTCTCTTTAAGTTTAGTTGACTGAAATACCATTCGAAAAGATCCTTGATGGAATGACAGGGTTTCTAAAGGCAAAATAAATGTTTATGAAATGTTGGGCAATTCAAATCACTG
This sequence comes from Arctocebus calabarensis, assembly GCA_963573935.1. Lineage (NCBI taxonomy): Eukaryota > Metazoa > Chordata > Mammalia > Primates > Lorisidae > Arctocebus > Arctocebus calabarensis. The sequence goes on from CAUYON010165928.1 coordinate 3,639, forward strand.
TATCTGAAGCAAACAAGCAAAGCAAAACACCAGTGGGGTCTCTCAAAAGTATAAGGACAGATTGGAGGATAGTGAGGACCCCCAGAGCGCCTGAATGAGGCCTAAGTCTGGCAGGAAGAAGCCTCCCATGCTGCACCTCAGCAGCCATGTGGCCTTCCTGCCTGCCTGCGACTTGGGGGTGGGGTGGGTGGCCCTGCCCATAGAGGTGGGGAAGAAAAGTTATCTTCCCTGATAATCAGATTCAATGATCATCTCAGTTCAGCCCCTTTACTAGTATTTCATCTTCTGCGGGAGGGGGAGAATCAATGTCAAAGCACTATGTGTATCCAATCAAATGACTTTGTTAACATCAGCTCTCTGCTACCTTTCAGACCAACTAAATACCTTTCTCTCACTATTTTGTCCATTCAGATCTGAAGACCTTTAAAGACTGTGGTTTTTATTTTTGTGTTTACATTCCTTTGGTTTGCATAATTTGCTTGATTTATTGCATTTTTAGTATTTATTTTAAGCCAAATGTTTTCATCTTTTTGATTTGTTTTTATGACATTAATTTGTAGACATTTAGTAGTCTTATGAGAAGAAGGTGGATGAAACTATTCTAAGTTCACTCAGTAGACTGGGAATTTTTTACAAATTTGAATTTCCAAAAGGTTTGCTATCAACAGATGGCTAAAGGTTGCCATCTGAATTATTTTATAAAATACTTTAATTGACTCCATTGTATGGAAACCAAGTGTGAATGTTAAGATGAATCCACTGTATACCCCTCATCATTCAGTGTCTTTACACTCAAATATTCAAGTCACTGGGTGACCTCACTGTGTTGGTTTGTCTCCATTTAGAAAGGTTATTAATATATTGAGTTGTTCAAGATCAGGAGTTCAGACTGACCCTTCAGGAAAAAAAGAAAAAGCAAAGAACAAATTCTTTTTCTATGTAAAAAACATTGATCCTTTGGGAATGGGGAGGGAACTGGGAGTAGGACAACATTAACTCTAGCTATTTTAATTTCTGAGATTTCATAACCTCCAGGAGACACCTACAAAAATTTCAGCTTTTCAATCCACCACTAATCTCTCCTCAACAATTGTGATTTTAGTAATTCGTGTAGAATTTGGGTACGAGCAAACCACAGTTCTCCTTTACCCAGCTAGAGATGGGTGGTGGTTTTCACTTCCTCAATAAAAACTTGCACTGGGGCCAGAGCTTGCCTAGGTCAGACCTTCCCCCAGATTCCAACTCTTAAAATACGCAACCAGGTAGACCAAGCAATGGGAAAATTTGCACCACTGTGTCCCATGAAAATGTTTCAATGTTTAGTTTAGATATTGCTAACTTGTGCTATTAACCTTTTTGACAAGCGTGTAGTATTATTTGTTTTGGGTTTGGTTTTGATTTATAACCATTTAGTAGTCCCCAGCTAGCTACCAGTACAGATTTTACCCCATGGGTAGGATTCTATTGTTAAGCCACATAACAAAGCACACTAATCCTGACACTACAAATGGAAAATATGAACCAAAAAAGAAATTGACACCGATGAGTTGAACAAACTGTCCATTTTTGATATTTGCATGCTCCCCTATGGACCGGCTGTGGCAATGTAATGCCTGTATAATGTTTTCAAATAAAAATAAATGCTTTATGAAAGCACAGAGTTCTTGGTTTTCTTGTGTGTTTCTCTGCACCATGACAACCATGGAAGCAGCTCCCTTGGGATACTAGAAATAGCAACAAAAGTAGATAGTCAAAAGTACATGTCAAAATAAAAATCAGACAGAAAATATTTCCAAATTAGGAAGGGCATAGTTGGTCTCAGAACTAGATTCAAAAAGCCAAATTAAACATGTTTGTGATTTGCAAAATTAATCATGTATCCAAGTATGTAAGAAGACTCTGAGGCTATAACCTCCAAGTCCACATTTAAAACGCATGCAGGAAAATACAAATTTAACTCCAAGAAACAGTGTCTCAAAAGAAGAAAGTTCTGTGCACATCACAAACAAAGTTGGCACAGCAGCAGACTAAAAGGATAAACTTTCTTCCGGTGTGCAACATGTGTACAGCAAAGACTGTTCACATTTCTACCCAGAAATTACATGACATCTTGTAATCCACTTTTCCAGTGTTGTTCACCCTGCAACCCCGTTAATAGTTGGAGGATTGTGTATATATTCATATATTCTTGTCATTTGTGTTCACAATCACACTTCAAGAATTCAATGAGCTGAGAAGACTATGTGTCTCAGATTTATATATTAAAAATCTTTTTTACAGAAAAACATTCATTTTTCTGGAAAAAAGGAATAGGCGCACACTAAGTGCTTCACAAAGTGCACTTAAGTTGCGATCTGTCATGATCTGCTTTTATAAATAGAAGGGCATGTCCTTAACAGAAATTATTTGCTTTAAAAATGTGACTCACAATTTCAAAAAGCTGTATCCTTGAAAAATGTAAATTTCTCTCTAAAGTATTATTTTATTTAGTAAGCTCTTTGGTCAAAGATGAAATAAAGTTGAACGTCAGTCCAACCTATGTCCAAATGTCCAGCAGTTCTGAATAATTAGGGTCCAAATAGTACTCAAAATAAATATACATGTCATAGTTCATCTGTTTCCTCAAAGAATTAAAGTTTTCTAAAGAGAAAGAACTGAGCTTCCTAAATACTTGAAGGTTCTTGCAACAGTAAGGAGGTAAGTGAGTAATTTTTGCATGAGAATAAAATACAAACAAGTAAAATCAGCAAAAGGGCTGCAATTTATTATATTGTCTTGGTGTTCCACAAGAAAACAAATTATAATGTCTGAAATAACAAGAGCTAAAATTAGATCCATCTTATCTATTTTCAATGCCAGCAAACACCTCACACATGGGAGGCACTCATACATCTTGTTTTAGTGGAATCTAACTTCCAAACAATAAATACCAAGTATGAACATAAGATAACCAATTACAAAACATTCCCTTAACTACTTCTATTACTCTTGAGTACCTCTTTTTTTTTCTGTAAAATTTCTGTTCTTAGAAAGGAAGAAATCACTGCGTCCACTTCAATGCACCCATCTAGGGAACTTCAAAAATCACTTAGAATATTTGGCCCTCCAGATTCAGGCCAGGGGTGTGAAACAAAAAAAAATAAAAATTATTTTTTGACTTGTAAATAATATTTTGAATTTATAATATAATTTCCTAATGATGTGCTCAGATCTTTCTTTTTTCTTTCCTTTTCTCTTTGATTTCTTCCTTCTTCCCTTTTTTTCCCTTCTGTCTTCTTTCTGCAAGCATAACAAAGGGCTGACTACAGCTTTCCTAGCAAGGTCTCTGCCCTTCATTCTCTACATGATCAAAAGGTTTTATTAAAAAAATATTATAATACAGCTGGAAAGCCCTGCTCCTACCAGATGGCCTTTCATCAGTGCCTGAAAGGACAAACCATTATGTGTCACTTTTCAGATGGGCAGATGAGTCTCCTCCAAACACTACCACAGCCTGATTAACAAGGGCAGCAAATGATCAGAGGAGGGAGATCTCTGAGAATAGACTTTAAGATTAGGGTGAGAAAATATCATGAATGTTATGTCAATCAGGTTGATAAAAATATCTCAGATTGCATGTGAAGCCCGCACACTGTACCGTATGATTGAAATAATGTACACAGCTATGATTCAATAAAAAAATAATAAAAAAAAATAAACCCTAACAAACACTTGGTGTTGGTTTTAATGTTAAGTATTCTAGTAAGAGTGTGTTGTTGTTCATAATATTCTCTGATTATCATTTCAGTTATTTGATTATGCCGTGATTTCTAATATTGATTAATTTTACCAATCCTCATGTTGATCAGTTCAGACATTTATCAATTTTGTTATCTTTTAAAATAAACAGATTTTGGTTTTATCTGTCTTCTTTATTGTTCTTTTGTTTTCTATTTTATTGATTTCTGTTATTATCTTTCTTATTGCCCTAATCATAGCACATAAATGATTAGTTTGCTCTTCTTTCTCTTGCTTTTTTTAATGGGTGAAAATTAGATGATTTATTTGAGATGTTTATTTTTTTCTAATATAGGCATTCATTGCTATAAATTTGGCCTGAGGACTGTCGTAGTTAGGTTTTCATTTTTGTTCAGATCAATATTATTTCTAATTTCTTTGGTGATTTCTTCTTTGACCAACAGGTTATTTAGCAATATGTTATTTAGTTTCAAAGGTTTGGGAAATTTCTAGATATGTTTCTTTAATTGATGCCTCACTTAATTTTCTGTGTGAAGAGGGCATAACTTTGTATATTTTCAACATTTTGAAATTTATTAGGATAATGGGACCAAGATAAGGTCTACCACGTGCATGTGAAAAGATTTTGTATTCTGTTGTCATTGATAGAGGAATGTTCTCTAAATGTTCACCAGATCAAGTTGTTTGGTAGTGTTTTTCAGTTTTGGGATATCTTGATTGATTTCTGTGTACTTATCATTTCAGTTGCCACAAGAAGAATATTGAAATCTTCAACTATAATAATGGATTTTTCTATTTCTCCTTTCAGTTCACCAGTACTTGCTTCATGTATTTTGAAGTTCTGTTATTAGCTACATAAACATTCAGTTTTGCTATTTCTACTTGGTGAACTGAACCCTTTATTTTTATAATTTGTCTCTCTATATCTCTCATAATGTTTGTAGTTCTAAAATTTACTTTGAGGTGCATTAGGTGGGATGGTAAATCTAATTCCTGTTCCTACATATTGATCTGAAGAAAAACTAACTCATCTGCATTTTTGTAAGACATTTTTGCTGTGAACAAAATTCTGCACTGACAATTTTTTTTTTCAGTTCTATAAAGATTTGTCTGCCTTTCCTCCTAACTTGTGTTGTTTCTGAAGAGAAATCTGCCATCATTCTTTTGTACCATTCTGCATCTTTTTTTCCTCTGGCTACTTTTAAGATCGTTTTCTTTACTCCTGGCTTTCAGTAATTAGATTATGCATTGGTGGGTGTTTTTTCTATGTTTTCTCTTTCTCAATGATTTCTTCAAGCTTCTTTGATCTGTGACTTTCTATTTTTCACCAAATTTGGAAAATGTTGTTTATATAACTAATATATTTGAATAGTTATTGACTTTGTGTATCAAGACAGTTTGTGTCTTTTAATTTTTCTGCCTCTCATACCCAGAATAGGGATGTACATAATATTGATGGGTACTTATTAAGTATAGTAGACTGGAAAAAACGCAAACTTTGTAGTTGGGCACTCTGAGACTGATTTTTGGATCCACCTACCCCTTTATAGATTCACAATCTTGAGGCCTAGTTTTTTTTTTTTCCTTTATAGATTCATAATCTTGAGGTCTAGTTTTTTTTTTAATGTGAAAATGGATATAGTGAAGTAATAATAACATTAGACTGACCTTCATTTTGCATACCCCAAGATAAAAATTGACTCCAGGAAGGATTATTACTGCATGTCAAAAATCATTTTGTAGTCGTCCATAAATACCATGGAATACTAAACAGCAACATAAGGCAACAAACTGTTAAAGCACACCACAATTTGGGTGGATATCAAGAGAATTATGCAGAGTGAAAAAAGATAATCCTGAAAGGCTTACATGCTGTACAACTTCATCTGCATAACATCTTTCAAATAATAAAATTATAGAGGTACAGAAAATATTTTGGTCACCATCAATTAGGAATGAGTAATGGTAGTGGTTGTGGTTACCAAGAGGGATTGTAGTTGGCACAAGGAAGTCTTGTGGTGATAAAACTGTTCTAGATTTTAATTTCAATGGAGGATACATAAAGCTACACATTTGATGATTGCATAGAACTACACACACATACACACAAATGAGTGCTTACAAAACTGATGAAATCTGAATGGTCCCAATGTCAAGTTCTTGATTTGTGTAGTATGCTATAGTTTTGTAAGATACATACTTTGGAATATGTACAATTGGAGGCAGGATGAAAGGTACACAGGACCTCCCTAAACTTTTGCACATCTATAACTATTTAAAAATAAGAAATTTTAAAAGTATGCAAATTTTAATGGAGAAAAGGATCTCAAAGTTATATTCTACATTTTATTTATTAATCAGAAAGAAGAAAGGGTATCTTTACAATAGAAAAGTCTGGTTGATTTTACCATACCTGAGTGATTAAAACCTAGCATGATCATTTATGAAACAAACTGATACTATGAGTCCTCCGATAAAATACTATGGAGGTGTAGAACAATGTCTATGTAATACTTTCCTTAAAAATGTTTAACCTGGTAGCTGGGCATTGTGGCGGGCCCCTGTAGTCCCACCTACTCAGGAGGCTGAGGCAGGAGAATCACCTAAGCCCAGGAACTAGAGGTTGCTGTGAGCTGTGTGATGCCACAGCACTCTACCAAGGGTGATAAAGCAAGACTCTGTCCCCCCTCCCCCCAAAAAATGTTTAATCTGGGTATAACAATAAGGAAGAAATCAGGCAAATCTAGATTATAAGGCACTACCTCACTACTTTCCTGAGATCTTAAAAAATGTCATTATCATAAAAGATTTAAAAGACTGGAAGATTAAAGCACATATTATTCAAACTTAATGCATAATATTTGTTTAAATCTTGAATCTAAAAAAGGACCTGTTGTTTCTCAGGCTTATTTTTAGACATCTACTTCCCATTCTTTTCCAATAAATTCCCTTTGTACTCAAGTAATTCAGAATTGGTTTTTGTTGCTTACAACTAATGAGCCCTACCCAAAATAGTGAGGGTCTTGAGAAAGTTCAACCAGTTTTTTATTTTAGACTAGTAACAAAAACAGGATCCCTCACTGGGACTACTCTGACAAGTCACTAACAGGTCTCTTTGATCACTTTTTATCCCCTATTCTTTATTTTTCACATAGCAACCAGAGGGAACTTTTTTTTTTATAATTTTATTGAATCATAATTGTGTACATTGGTGCAATCATAAGGCACAATGTGCTTCATATACATTCAGAAATATTTTGATCGTACTGTTACAAGATAGCCTTCATGGCATTTTCTTGATCACTATATAAAGACATTGGTACTCTACCTTTAATATTTTAAATTAAGAAAAAGTTCTATCAAAAAAGGTAATTTATAGTGGGAAATATATCTTAAGTACTTATAAATCTTTATTTGTCTTACAGTTTTCTTTCTCAAGGTCAGACCCCTTATAAAGCCAGGGCGAGCCTACTCGTTCCGGCAAACTGCACCCTGCCTGGACGCTGTGGTGGAGAGAGGTTAGTGCCGTCTCCCCTCCAACCTGTTGCTCGGAACCCACTGGCTTTGGGGTGTGCCAGTCAGATCCAAATGAATTACAGAGCTAATGAAGCATCCTTAGTAGGGGGACGGGCAGAAATGGAGAACGCTGAGGGATCATTTCCTCTTTTCTTGGGGTTCAGCCCAACTCTCTCATGACAGAGCTATGATCAGCAAGTTCCCTGAGGTCCCCTCGCAGCGCTGTTCATGTTCAATGCTGGGGTTGGATATGAGGATTTGTTCATGCAAAGGGTGTTCTCCACCCTCACCTAGTCTTCCCTCCTTGAGAATGAAAACACAATTCTCTCTTCTTCTTCCAAGTAAATTTTATTAAGTAGCACACATACTTCATTTAAAAAGTCAAATCCACTAAAACGTCTAAAATGTAAAAAACAACATTCCCTTGACTTTCTTCTTTTCCTGGTCCAGGGTCGCCCACTCTCATTGTTTTAGATGATCCTTTTGGTCGTCACCTGCACATTCTAAATGATGTACTACTAATTTGTTAATTTCAAAAATTTAAGATACCATATTTTGACTTCTTAGAAATGAAGATTAGCATTTAGTTCTCTGAGATCTGCCCCCGCCCTCTCCACGCCCCTCTCCCAACCTCCTGTGTCGGTATTGTGACTTTCGTCCTTTCCTCTAAAGGTCCTGGGCTGAACCGTGTGGCAGGGCATTTATCTGCCTCTTCGCAGTCGTCACATGTGTGATGCTATTCACAGACGATTGTATTTCTGTTCTTGCGTCACACTGGCACATGCAAGGAGGACCCCAGGTGACGGCGGGAGCAGGGACTGAGGGGTGCAGCTCTCCCAGGGGACAGCCAGGACCACCAGGAGGTGGAACAGACAGGAAGGAGCCTCTCCGCAGCTGGGGAAGAGCAGGGCCCTTTGGACCTCTAGCCTCTAGAACGGCAAGTGAAGACATGTCCCAGTGTGGTCCCATCACTGCCATGGGCTTGCTTTCCTTGCTGTCTGCTCCCTCTTAGACATGCCACTCTCTAAGTTCATGTCTTTTGAGAAATGTCTTAGTGTTCGTGTTCAGTGGTCCATTTTACGTCACAAGGTTTCAGCAGTGACTGTTGACAACAGCCATTGGGAGACAGCAGCCCTGGAAGGAACTGCACACTGGGAGCCGCTGTGGAGCCCTCAAGGGTCACTAGGACCCCTGGCTATCGCAGATTTTGGATTAGTGATGTCTAATGTTCTTTCTTATTCTGTCATCAACCTCCCTGTGATCTTAAGTCGGCCTGACTGCCATGACTGGCGCTGCACGCGTGCTGAGTCACACTTGATTAGAACGCAGCACCGGAGCCCTGGAGCAAGCGTGGGAGCCACTGGACGGCCCCGGACAGCCCCGGACATGCTGCCTTTTGTGCAAAAGGATGAACATGAAGCCCTCTGGTCTCGCCACACCCTCCCAGCGCCAACCTTGTACGAGGACCGCAAGGGTGGGTAAAGGCAGTCAGTAAGTGGTGGGTCCTGCGTTTACACATGGATTGTCTCATGTAATTCCAAGTCTGTACGTGGTGTTCTGATGACATCATGTAACAATAACTCTGCTAGACTGGCAGCTGGTGGCCGGGCTAAGTTTGCTGAATTTGCTCTGTGGGTAAAAGTGGCTCTTTTCAGGCAGGTAAAATGCCTATCATATAAACAATGAGACAGACCTTTAGTCCTGTTTTGTCTAGGTTAATAACTGTGATAGCCAACATCCACTAATTATCATGTGGATAATTGTGTGGTAGGGGATTTATTTGCCTCTCTTCAAGTTAATCCTTATCAGAGTTTATTAATTCATTCTGCACCTATCCTAGCCCTTTCTTTTAAGCCCAAGGAGTACTAGATTAAACAAACAACGCCAATTCTGTGGTCTCCTGGAGCACCGTAATCATTATACAGATGAGCGCACTGAGGTTTAGCGAAGATCACGCAACCAGTAAGTGAAAAAAGACAGGAACAGACTGAACTCTGCCTTTCTCTGAAGTTCATGAATGGACGCAGGCCTTCACAAAGCAAGAAAAACACACCTGGAAGCTGAAGATCAAGGTATCTAATTGCTAAGCAAAGGATTTGAGAATACAGTGTCTGCATTTTACAGAGGAATTGCCAAAATGTATCTTTCCAGACTGTAGATGTTAGTAGGTAATATTGATGATCAACGTTCATGGGTGACTTTCCAAAACAGGAAACGGAGCTATTTAGACTTAGAGGAGGGAGAATTTGAGTTTACACTTGAACATGAAGGTAATTAATATCCATGCTCTTTCCGCCCTTGTGTGAAACTTTGTATTTTCCTCAGTCTTCAGTCCTTACTGGCTATTGCCTAATGAATGGAGTCAAAGTGATGCAAGCAACATTTGTAAATTTGGGGGCTCTCTGTGGACTTACTTCCCTGTCATCTAGGTGGGACAGATGGAGGAGTAAGACTCAGCAAATGCATTTGAACCTGTGGTCTAGAACTGGGGAAAGCTCGGCATTCCTGTGTGGGTCAGGGCAATCATCCAGGAATTGCTGGAAGTAACCACAATTACACTGGCTCTTTTCTCCAGGATAAAATACAGAGAATAGCATGAAGGCAGATTGGTGAATAGGCATTACTCCTTTTTGTTTTTTGATGACAAAAAATTTACACTGGAGATAGAGATAACTATTGTTATTTTTTTGTATAACCTTAATTCATTCCCATGTGAAGCATTAAAATTTACGAATGATGCTAATGGAAAGCTTTGTAGCCTAACTATGCCGTTACTGTCTCTCTAACTTCTCAGCCTGTACATCTTATAGAGCTTTTAGGGGAAGGATATTTCACATGCCTGTTCTTTTCTCCTCTCCTGTCCCTTCACTCCCATATTTCTACATTCCTTCTTTTGGCCACTGCTCCATTAATAGCATTAGGATTTTTGTTTTCCTGATCCTTAGATCGGCCTTAGCTGGAAGAAATGGGCCCATTCTCTCTGGTAATTTATCAAACTGTTTCTCTATCACAAAGAACATTTTTTCCTCTCTCTGGGTTTCTGGCAGCTCATCTCACCCTGCCAAGGGGAGATTGAACACTCTACTCTTTTGAAGAGTTCACATCAGAAGATTTCACCACAAGCCTCTAAGATTTCACCTCATGAGAAATTCCCCTTCAGATCTGTGGTTTCACCTCTTCCCAGGACCTTTTGAATTCTGTAATGGCGTCATGTGTTGGCCGTGCAGTTTGCCCCCTTTGAAGCATTTATAGATGCTTTTAGTCATGTCTTTTGAAAGGAAAAGGTTGGTGGTGATGGTGGGGGAAGGCTGGAAATCCACCAACAGCTGGAAGCTGATCTCTGAATAATTCAGGACACCCCACGGCACCACTAATCTCAGGCCCCCAAGGCTGGAGCAGGTATTACCACTCTTATTTCTGGGCTCTGGGGCGGATGGTTGCAGCAGAGGAACTAGGTGCTTCTCCCCTGACAACACACGGTGTGGAGTGAGGTGGGCTTTCCCTGAACCCCGGCTGCAGGGTGCATCCCCTGGAGGGAGGTGAAGGGCACTGGGCGCAGGCCCCTCCCAGGCCAGTGGAGTCAGAGCTTCTGACGTGGGGACAAGCAGAGGGTCTCGAGCCTTCGCAGGGGATTTGGATGTGTGTCCAGGGCTGAGAGTCACAGCTGCAGGCCATGCTCCATCTGGGCGTGTGACTGCAGTGAAGGTTCTGGAAAGAAATGGAAGGCTTCATGAGCACTTCCTGTCCATCCACACCCAACTCCCGTTCCTGTTTTCCCCTTTTCATCTTAAGAGGCAGCTGCCTAGAGAATTGACAGGGGGTGGCCCAGGGTAGAAACATCGCTGGGTGCGGAGAGAAGCCGGCAGCGTAACGCCTTCACGGGTACCTCCGGGTGTGCTTTCAACGGATAAATGGATCACCACTAAGAAGAGCATCATTTTGTTTTCTTTTCTGAGACGGAGTCTCACTCTGTCACCCTGGGGAGAGTGCCAAAGTGTCACAGAGCACAGCACCCCTTGGGCTCATGTGATCCTGCTGCCTCAGCCTCCTGAGTAGCCTACCACAGTGCTGGCTAGTGTTTCTGTTTTTAGTGGAGATGGGGTTTCATTCTTGCTCAGGCTGGTCTTGAACTCTTGAGCTCAAGGGATCCTCCCACCTGAGCCTCCCAGAGTGTCGGGATTACAGGCGGGAGCCGCGGCGCCCAGCCAGGAACATCTTATACACACACGTTCTTAGCAGCTTCCTGGGGTTCTCCCTGCCAGCACAGGTTCCATGGCAACTCTGCCTTCCCTTCAGCAGAAGGTTCCAGTTCTCTCCCGTGACAGCTCTGCGGGCCTTCAGTGTATTGCCAACCTCCGCCACCAGCTGAACTCGCCTGGCACTTGCAGCTTACTCGGGGAAGCTGCAGTGTTCATGCTTCTCCTGACATGCAGAGAAAGCCATGGGCTGAACAAAAGAGAACCGGCCTGGGGAAAAGCGGAGAGAAGGAATATTGAAGGATAGAAGTCAGCTCGCCCACTTTGCTGTGCTGGAGAAAAGGAACAGCAAAAACATCCCCGATGGAAGCACTTCCTGATCTTCTGTGGCGTCCCTTCCCCCACCTTGACCAGGCGAGGCTGCCCAGTGAAGGCCCCCAGCGCGGAGTTGGGGGAGCGGCACATGGTGGGCTCGGTAGGAGCTGGCCCCACCTACAACTGGGAAAATAAAGCAAAAGGAAAACAAATGAACGTTGATTCAGAAATCAGGAAGTTTGGTTCATTTGGTGATACTATCTCATGTTTGTTGAGGAGTCCATGGATCTGTGTAAATTCTGGATAAATGAGTTTAAAATTTCAGGAGAGAAAGTCTGGAGGCCAGGAGGCCGGTAACCCCGTGCCACGCTCTGAGGCTTCCTGCCCGTGTCTTTTCTTCCACAATTCCTCATCACAAAACAAAACAAGGTATCCACGGCCAAGGTGACTAGTGAAGAACAGGCCCTGATTCCAATGAAGCTTCCAAATCATCTTATCACAAAAGCAACATGGTGGTAGAAAAGTTAGGAAGTACTGATAAGCAAAAAATCCCCACCCTCCTCTTAAAAGTCCCCACTGACAATTTTCTTTCTCCCCAGCTCACCTTTGCAACAAAAGTGGGGTTATGTTATGGCCTGCTAATTGTGCCCTGTTTTTATTTTTACTAAAAATACGCATGTATGTCTAGTTTTTATTTAATATTTATTTTATATTATATAATAAATAATATTCGAAGGTTGCATAATATTCCATAACATTGAAGTACTGTAATTCATTTAATTGATCCCAGATTTTGGACATTTAGGTGGTCCAATTTTATTTTTTCAACTTTTTTCTATTTCTAATGTTCTACAACCAAAATACTTTAGCTAGATATCTGGGCACACCCAGCAGTGTGCTAAAAACTGTTTCTAGACCTCCAGGAAAAGCCGAAATCCCCAATTGTAGCCCTTACTGATTGTCTCTGGTGTCCCTTCTTCTACCTTGACCAAGGGAGTGCCAAAGAGAAAGCCTTGAACGTGGAATTGGGGAGAAATCTCCCAATTGGCTCCTACAAACCTGTTTATGAGCTGGCTCTGGAATACGACTAGGACCATCCACATCAATATTTTATGGTAAATTCCTAAAGGTAGAGTTTCTGGACCAAAGGATATGAGTCTTGTAACATATTTTTATATGTTTTGTCCTGTAGCCTTCCATAAATATCAAAATTGCTACTTCCACCAGGAGCGTCTGAGGGTATTCTGAAGCGTCTGATTCCTCAAGGGCCTGTGTGTCCCCAGATGGAAGGCGCTGCCTCCCCAGGCAAGAAAGCTCTGTCTTTGGGGATCTTCTCATTTAAGCCAGACAACCAACCGTTGAGCTGTGCATCCACATACCAAGGCCTCCGGATGAATGTACTAGGTGACTCTCTCAACTCTGAGATTTTAGCAAAAGTTAAATATCAAAACAGCAGCAGCAAAGGAGATGCCAGAAGGTGAGTCACGATGCCTGTAAACATCGTGTGCTGGAAGGTTCAGAGAAGATGAAATGGGTGTGTCCGGGCCTGGCCGGGACAGGAGGAGCAAGCATGGCTCCCAAAGGGAAGGTGTTAGTTGCCTTTAGGTCCCTGTGTCCTCATCGATTCCGGTTTGATTTCAGGAGCCTGGATCCTCAGCCTCAACTACAGACTGGAGAGAGGCAGGACGCAGGCACCCCAGAAGGCCAAGAGAAGCTGTTTCTGCCAGGTGCTCTTTGAAGGCTGCTTTTGCCTCTGCCTAGTGTGTGTGTGGGGGGGGTGGGGGGGGCGGGTAATTTTCAAGAATGGAAGCCCTGCCTGTGTTTATGGCCATTTTTTCTTGGCCGACCTCCTACCTGGCTATCTTCCCTGCTGCCTCCATTAGGAATACAAAACCCCCGAATGGTAATTCACCTCTCCACTGTGGCACCACACACGGCTGATGGACAGAGGTGTGTGGTACCAATTAGATCAGCTGCCTGATTCCTGGCCCAGGATTTGACTTTTGTGCAATTCGTTCGCCCTGTACAACCCAAATATCAGATAACATTAAGGTTTACATTCTCCATGGAACACTGTCCCAGGAATTTATCGATGTTTGCAGCGTCTGATCGCTCTGCCGCCAGAGAAGGCCAACAGGAGAATCTCATATTTTTCCTGTTGACCTTTGCAAAGGGGCGTCCTGTGACTTCCTCCATAAAGCCCATGACCTTCAAGCATCTAAATCTTCAACTTTTCTACAGCTTATGCGGCTTTTTCTCCCCAATGTTTTCTTTAACAGATATTAGAATGGCATCAGTGTTTGCTTTTGCTGAAAGAAAGAAGAGTCCAGGGAGAGAGAGAGCAGCTGCCAGCGAGCGCAGGGCCCTCCCTCGACACCGCCTTCCCTCACATGTGAGGCAGCAGGCTGGGAACGCTTTCAAATGAGACAGGAAACAGTTTAGGCTAAGAAATGCTTTTAAAAAATCATTCTCACGCCAAATGAAATCTCAGATCTTGCAATTTTGTTTGTTTTCTTCCTTCTCAGCTGTTTCCCTTTGAAGTCAAAGACTGCTATTTCTTTGTGCTAGCAGAGCACAGCTGGACTGGTCCATCATAGTTTAATTTAAGACAAGGGAAGAAGCAGGGCAAAGAGATACCTATTGTTATTGGTCTTCCATCAGCAACATTCAGAATCACCCAGTCTTGTTCCGACATGCAGATGAGGGCCACACGTCCAGCCTGGGGTACGGCCCCGATGGACGGGCTCCTTGGGAGGCTCCTGGCCAGCCCTTCCTCAGGCCTCCCGACCCCAGTGCAGGCTGACTTTTTGTGGTATCCTTTCTGTTATTCATGCTCATCGTCCCACCTTAGTTCAGGCTTTCTTCCTTTGGATCTGAAAGATTACAATTGTTTCCTAATAAGTATTCTTTAGTATCTGTATCTCTGACCAATCTTTCCTGCATAGGATAGCTAGAGAAATCCTGAAAAGTCATGTAAATGATATCACTTCTCTAAAATCGTCAAGAGCTCCCAGTTCCCGTGGGGTAAATTCTAAGTCCGTTATTTACCACTTAATGTATTTCTTATTAACTTCTATCTGCATTTCTAGCCTTATCTCCCAGTTATCTTTCTGGGTCACTTCCCTGCCACTAAAATAAGTGCTCTTGGCTGAACGTCTTATTGGCAAGACCAGAAGCAAAGCCTGTATCCACCATGACGTCTGGGAGGGATGGCCCAGGAACACTTTCCTTGCTCAGAATTAGAGCTCTTCCTATTTGTAGCATGCACAGACTGTTGGGATTGATGGAGGCCTTAGCTATTTTTGTCCTATCTTCCAGCTTTACAGATGAGAGGACTAACAGTCAGGGGTGAAGGGAGTTACTCAGAGCCACCAGTAACAATAAGATCTGCTGTTGATTGACTGTTTTCATATGTGCCTGCCAAAGGGTTAGACACTGCCTGGAGTTATCTCCACGACCTCATGCTATTCACAAGGAACCCCAGGCACGGGGAGGTTAAGTCGCTTGTTGTAGCTTACCTGGTGGGAACCAAGCCAAGGTTCACAGCCCAACTGCCAGTGGCTTCACTCACAGCCATGTTTCTGCCCATGATCCAGGCCGTATATTATTTTATTATATTTATGGATATTTCTTGCTTAATAAACTGTATTTGTAAGCTTCTGGATGGTGGAGACTTTACCTTACAAGCCTATGGACCTCACAGAATGGATCTTTAATAACTATGTGAGTGTCGCAGAGGCATCTTGGAATCTGGAGAAGACGTTGACGATGCTGTGACAGTGACCATGGCTGGGTGCCGTGCTCCCTGTGTGCAGACGCCTTTCCTTCAAACACAATTTTAGTCTCATCACCTGCCTCTGTCTCTGCCTGACACATTCCCACACCCTGTCCACCTTACATCTGTCATATGGAGTGCTCTGCCAGAATTCTGCTTCTGTTTCTACAAATCCTGAACCTTGCCCCTTAACAAGCACAAGAGTTCAAAGTCGGCAAGGCACCGTCCCTCTGCTTCCGCCCTCACGTTGTAGTGTCTGCTTGTCCCATTACCGGCCTGAGAACTCATCCCTCCTCAGACCCACCGTAGTGCATTTTCAATAAATACAGGAGTTCCATCTTCCTAAGAAGACTCTAAAACTGATGGGAACCAAGAAGAAACTATCTCTGCCCTGTGGGACTATGCAATCCATTTAGAGGTGGGAGGGTTGGGAGAAGTTTGGTCATTTTTTCCAGAGCAACACATACTTATACACACACACACACGCACACACAGACACACACACACACACTGCATCATTAGTCCTCATAGTAAGTCCATAGGTGAGTATTGTTATGCTTCCCAGATCCATAACTGGCCCAGGTCACAGTGCAGCTAAGAGGTGGGAGCAGGAATTCGACTCACCGCTGGCTCTGAAACCCACGTGCTGCTCGGCCTGCCTCCCTCAGGTCCTGTTGGTGCCCACACAGTACTGATGGCCACGATGGCCCCTGGCCTGCTGGGACATTGCTGTGGTCCATCAGCACTGGCCCGTGTAGAGAGGCTGGCAGCAAGTTTGGGAGGTTAATGATATTCACAGTGAAATGGTCTTTGAATTTGCAGTTGACCAGAAAAGGAAGTGGTGGTCACCAGGACTGAGGGTGGGTCTGATCAGAATAAGTCATGCTGGCTTGGCACTTGTAGCTCAGCGGCTAGGGCGCCAGTCACATACACCAGATCTGGTAGGTTCAAATCCAGCCCAGGCCTGCCAAACAACAATGACAACTACAACCAAAAAATAGCCGGTGTTGTGACAGACGCCTGTAGTCCCAGCTACTTGAGGCTGAGGCAAGAGAATTGCCTAAGCCCAAGAGTCTGAGGTTGCTGTGAGCTGTGATGCCACAGCACTCTACCAAGGGAGACATAGTGAGACTCTGTCTCAAAAAGACAAAGACTATGTCATCCCAAATTAACCCCCTTTGTCTTGTGAAGTGTGGGCCATTCTGAGAAATGTCAGGAACATCATGTGACTAGAGCTTTTCAGAGAATTCAGCAAATTCCTGTGATGACTTTGTAAACACATAAAGAAGAGGACATGGGTAGGCTGGCAAACTTTCCAGATCTTTTGCAGGTAAAGGTGATGGCCCCCCAAGGCTCTCATAATGTTCCAACCTTCATGTTGACTTTTTGGCTGACCATATATCTCTCACTCTCTCCAAAGCCTCCTTTGATTAACTGAGCAGATTTTCCTTAAAGCAGCTAGAATCCAGCCCCAGTATTTAACTACTTGGCTATGTTCTTTTGCAACATGCTTACAGTTGTGATTCCTCAGTTTCTCCTAAAAATTTGTTGTTGCTGCTGTTACTGTTATTGTTGTTGTTTAAAGATATGAATATAAGGGATATGACCTTAGAATTTTGGAAGAAAATTAAAATTTAAAAAATAGGCAAATGAAGCTGACAGCTCATTTGTCAATGGCACTTTTAGTGCCTACACTCCTGACTGGTAGAGGAAGAGCTGCACAAATCAAATTTGGAAATTTCTGGAACTTATGGCTAGTATTAGAAGCAGGGAATATGTCTTTCGTTTGTAAAAATGTCACAAGGCTATTGCTTCTTTCTTCTTTGGATATTCTTTTTAATTGTGCTGATGTTTTCATTACTCTGCTTGCTTAACATTTAAAAAGACATGTCTGTAAATTCATTTCACGTTGAAGAGCACACTACACTATTAACCATCTTACAGTAACTAAAACAACAGAACAGGGGCACACTGTGCATGCTCAATACATGCTTATTGAATTAAATCCAATAACGTTAGTTATTACGTTTACTTCGGAGAACTCATATTTTTGTTTATAAGTATTTCTTATTTGCTTTTTGCAGTTTAGAGAATTTCAGTTCAATGTGTATTAATAGTTTCTCTTTATATTTTGACGTTATACATGACAGATATTGTTCTAAAAATTCTGAAACCATGTATTAGGAAGAAATGAAGTTGAAGATTTAAAGAGAAAAGTCTTTTTACCCAATTCAGCTAGTTAAAGCCTGAAAGTGGAACATTTAATTATTTTACTTCTTATGTCTCAGCTGAGTCTTAAATAATCATGGAAAAAACACTCTATACTATTTTATTAAGAAATAAATAGCTATTCTCTAAGCAGGAGAAAAACACAATAAAATATATTTCATTGCTGTGATAAAGATGCTAATAACCCTACATAATGAAGCATGGAAAGGCTACTTTTTATAGAATGGAAGTGTAGCAGGCCTTCAGCAGTTTTGATGCGCTAGTCCAGATGGACAAATGTCTGGACAGAGGGACTTGGGGGGAAGGAGAGGGTGGGAGACGGTACCTGCAGGAAACAGGTGCACTTGCTCACGTATTCCACATTTTCTGTTCACTGTGCACATAAACTCATTTTTGAATCGGGTGCAATGATCGATTGAGAAACATTAAATATAATCCTGATTTCACATTAATAGAAATCAACTTTGAGTTTAAGGTGAACTAATTATTTTGCTTATAAAGCCTAAGAATTGGGTGACTATGATGAGTTCTAAAATTTTGATATTTCTATTACTACAGGTGATTTATTCATTTGGGACAGATTCTTTTGTTGAACCTTTTACCAAATTTGGGCAGTTTTCAGTCATTATTTCTTTAATTATTTCCTCCTGCCTCATTCTCTTTTCTCTCCTTGAGACTCCAGTTGTGTGTATGCATCGCATGTATATACATTACTGTTTAACAGATGTCTGAGGCTTTGTTTGTATTTCTTCAGTTTTTTTTCCTCTCAGTTACTCATATTGAATAATTTTTTATCTACAAGTTTACTGAAGCTTCTACCATTAATCCAATTCCATGAAGTTTTCATTTTAGTTATATTTTCAGCTCAGGAATTTGCTTCATTTAACAATTTTTATTTCTCTTCTGAGAAGATAATCTGTTAGTTCATTGTGAGGATGTTTTCCTTAAGTCCCTGAACATGTCTGTGCTAATCACAATGTCTAGGTTACCAGGGAATCATTTTCTCGACTGCTTTTTCCTCTTGTGTTCTGGTCAGTATTCCAACTCCTTCATATACCCAGTGACTTTTAGTTGTAGCTAGGACACAATACCATGTTACAGAGAGTGTGAGTATTATTTTGGTCACCTGAAGAGTATTGAATTTTGTTCTCATTAACAGTAAATTTACCTGGACTCAAACTCTAGCCTCCATCTCCCCTGTAGTGGATGGAAATTGAAATTTCTGCTCTATTATTTCAGTTGCTATTTTCTCATGGTAATTGTTGGGATCCGCCTGTGAATACATATCTTAGGAGCCAGGGTTTATATCTGCCCGCCATCTCTTTCTCTCCCAGAATTTCCCCCCATATTTGTAGCTGCTCTGCCATCCACCTGCCTGTCCTCTGACACTTTCAGCTAGCAAGTTTGTGGCTTTCATCTCACAAAAGGGATGGATACGGGGTTATCCTTGGGCAAGAAGCAGCAGACTCACGGATCTTGCCTGTCAATATTTCTCTCTATCAAGGCTAACCTCCTTTCTAGTTTCTGCCTGATTTTGGTCTTTCCCAGTGCCTCAGCTTTTTTTTTAAACATTGTGGCTACATTTTAAAATTCTTTTTGTAGGAGTTTTGTCTGATGAAGTGACTCCACCATTATCTCCTTGAATCAAATTTTGGTGACTCAGAATGGCTCCATAATCTGGACAAGACGCCTTGAAGATGGGGGCAGTTAAGCACAGAACTAACCAAGGTGCAGAGGGTTGCAGTGAAGAGAAGCTGGCGTGCAGAGTGACCTCCCTAATCTTCTTTAAAGCAGACTCTTTTTTTTTTTTCTAGAGATGGAGTCTCACTTTATCACCCTTGGTAG
Organism: Arctocebus calabarensis; assembly: GCA_963573935.1. Taxonomy (NCBI): domain Eukaryota; kingdom Metazoa; phylum Chordata; class Mammalia; order Primates; family Lorisidae; genus Arctocebus; species Arctocebus calabarensis. The sequence continues at coordinate 23,253 of CAUYON010165928.1, forward strand.
AGTGCTGTGGAGTCACTGTGCTCCTGGGCTTAGGCGATTCTCTTGCCTCAGCCTCCCGAGTAGCTGGGACTTTGGAGTAGACTCTTGAAGGGCTAAACTCATTAAAGTTTGCTATCATTTTTCAAATTTTATCTAATAGATATTTAAAGAAAACATACATACAATTTGCACTGTGAATATTTAAAGTGAGTTTAATATGGAAGAATACTCTCAAGGAACTCAAACCCAGAAAACACGGGAGGATATGTTCAAACTGTGAAGGTCAACAAAGCCAGGTAACAGGCAGGACATTTTCGTAAGCCTTCCTTTGCCACTGGAACAGAGAGTGTCTTGAGATCTGGTCTCAATGAAAGTCATCAAAGAAAAGATAAACAGCAAAATTTTAGGTAGCTACATTCTAGGGGAAAATAGAAAGTGATGTAGATAACTGTTTAAAACAGGAACTATTATAGGAATTATATTTTCTGCACAATAAGAAATTCTTTAGACTCAATTAAGCAGCAATATTCTGTTATACTTTTATAAAGCACGATGATGTTCAGCACTGGGGAATGGAGGTGAGATGGGTAATGGAGGGGACTGAGGAAAGAGCGTTGTAGTCTTCTGAGGCAAAATATTCCAGGAAAGCAAATGTCCTGGAATGTACAGATAATGTGTGATCTTCCAGCGGCTGTGGCCGTTTCTGGGTGATAGGACGTGCATATGTTCAGTCTTACCAGATACTACCAGACAGCTCTCCAAACTGCTTGTGCAGATACACACACCAGCCAATTATGGGAGTTCTGGTTGTTCCAGGTCCTTGCCAACTCGGTATAGTCGGTCTTTTCAGTTTCGCCTTTCTGGTGTCCGTGTAGTAGTATCTTGTAGTTTTACTCTGTATTTCTTTGATGAATAGATGGCTACGGACTTTTTGTATTTTCATGGAAAATTTGTATATTCTCTTTAGAGAAGGCTTTTGCCTGTCTTTCCGTTTGGTTGTCTGTCTCTTTCTTTTCGACTCAGAGTTCTTTGTATCGTATTTAAATGGAGTCACACAGTGACGAGGAATTCAGTGTAGCACCGGTTTAGAACTTGCCCCAATCCTCAGCTGTTCCTGGAGACTTCATGCAAGTTTTTTCTGGTGGCAGTTGAAGGGTATTTCTCCCACTTGTGTTGGGTCTCTTGGGCAGGAAAGGCAGAAAGAGGTATTCTACCGAGACAAAAGATTAGGTGAGAGAAGGGAGTCTTGGTAGAATACCTCTTTCTGCCTTTCCTGCTTGCCCTGAACAAATGAGCAGTTAGTGTTAACCTGTGTGTTTAGTGAAGAATGTTTGTCCCAGTGATTGGATTGGGACCGACAACCTCTTGAATAGGCTACTGGTTGGCAATATTAAAAAATGTCCTGCACAAAAGCTAATCAGTAGGGAAAAGAAAATCTCCCACCTCTCACAAAGAGTTGGGGAATCCTAGAAGTTAAAGGACATTTGGATGTCAGCTTGTTTAGATGAAAGTTTACCTTGACAGCAGCCCTTACAGATGGTGGCCCCAGCTGCGCCCATACTCTTTTAGTGATAGCAATTCTGCAATTTCCAAAGCAAACTGAACCATTCTTGGTCACCTCTAGTTATGAGAGAAGTCTTACCTACAGTCATATGCAATGTGCCTCTGTTGCTTCCACTGACTTTGGAGCTTCCCATGCAGGAATACGTACTCAGGGTACCTGTATTCTCTTTCTTATAAGAGTTCTTCACATGTTTGAAGACAGCCACTATGTCATACTCTTAATTTTTTCTTTCTGACATCCTGTATGTCTCTTCCTAAGTTTTTCTTTAAAGTAAAATAAAAAACTAACTTCTTTGGAAGAAATATCTTTAAGCAGTGAAAAAAAAAAGAATGCTATAATCAAAGAATGCACTAAAATCGAAGATGAGTAATTTATTCAGGATATTTTCTTATTCATCCATCATTTTCCCTTTTGTTTATTTTTTCTCTTATTAAACAGTGATTGCTAAGTGGCTCCCGGTAGGCTTATTAAAATACTTAACTTCCTTTGTTACAGGTAATGTCCCTTATTTGGTAGACTAGATTCTTTCCTGCCTGCCAATACCTGCTGTTGCCCTTTTCTCCTTAGGAACTGTGTTAAAGGTCCGCGGCCTTAGGAGGGTTGAGAACCACTGTTTTAAGAGAAGAGAAGGGAAAAAACAAGAAAGAGGTTTGTTGATACATGATAATGAAGCAACACCCTGGCACATTGGGCAGTTCTTTTTTAGTTGTGAAATTTACTGTGCATGTGCCTTTGTTCATTTAATTACTAATAAATATTTATGAAGTGCCTACTTGATGTCAAGTGCCCTGCTAAAGTACTGAGGATACAATGGTGAAAATCGCCCTCGTGACCTTTCCTGCTGGGAAGGAAGACATGAAAGCAGGTACAGCTCTGAACTCTCTCCTAGTGCCCAGTGGCAGGTGCTAAAGAATAGTAGCCGTTCCTACTGCTGCTGTTACTATAACTACTACTGTTACTAGTATCCCTGCTGCTGCTGCTACTGCAACTACTCCTTTTACTAGTATTCCTACTGCTGTTAGTGCTACTTTGTACTGTTACTAGTATCAGTACTCTGGTACTACTATTACTACCACTGCCACTAACTGTTACCACTCTTGCTGGCTACTATTACTACTCCTGCTGCTACTATTACTACTCCTACTGCAGCTACTGCTTACTGCTTCTTACTACTACTATTCCTGCTGCTTTACTCCTGGTGCTGCCACTATACCTACCACTAATACTTTTACTATTGCTACTGCTACTATTCCCACTGCTATGGCTACCTGATCACTAGCTTAGCTGCTACTGACAAGTATGTGGCCCTGGACAAATTACTTAATCCACTTGGACCTTTTCCTCCTGAATAAAATTACAGAAGATTGAACGAGGTACCTATTTCTGTCTGCAAGATGGCAATAAGTGTGTTACTCAAAGAAAATGAACAAAAATGGAGAGAAAAATCAGTGTACAAATACTTAGGGGAACGTAAAACAAAGTTTGCTTATGGAAGAATTTTCCTTTAATGCATTAGTATGTGTTGTGAATTTGTAAGAGTATGCACCAAATGTGGCTACCAAATATAGTTTTTTGTTTTTTTTTTCCCCTGGTATTTCTTGGTATTAACAAAACCAACTTCTCAGCAGGCGGAGAGTATACGTTCCCCTCAGTACTGAGCTGCATGATTCTGTCATTGTGTTCCAGCTTCAGGGTGCTGTGGCTCGACTATGTCTTACGCTCTCCCAGCATGAGGGCAACTGCACGGCCAGTGTGTGAGATCAGTTAACGACTAATAGTGCCCCCTTGTCTACAGAAACATTTCCCACTTTGAGTGATAAACTGCAGTGATCTTAACTCACAGAGTCCCTTGATATAAAATATTCATTAAATATTGAATAACAGGAATGTCTTCTCTTTTGTAACATTATCTCCTCCCAACTGATCACCAAATTCCTTTACGTGAGTTATCTAGAGAATGATGAATAGGTATATTTTACTGGCTGTGGGCAGAGTGGTATTTATCACACATCCACTGGAAAACTAGCCCTTTTACAGTGCTATGGCATCTAAAATGTCTGGGGCATGATCCTTGCCTTCAACAAGCATAAAATATGTTATTTTTAGGTTTTGGCATGTGTTTGGCAAAGCATTTTATCATGTAATAAATGTATAAATTAAGCAGCAGTCCCATAATGGTTAGTTATATTTATCATCTCTGCTTTTTTCTTTCTTTTTAACCAGGGGAAAGTGCAAATGCAGTCTCCCAGTACCACAAATTATGCATTCGAGTTTCCTACATTTGGGGAAATCGCAGGGCTCAGCACATCCGGATAAGCCTCGCCCTGAGAAAACCACCTTTGTGATCATCATATCTCCCCAGCCAGGGTTTTATTTTTTTTTAACACATACAGCAATAATCTGCATGAATTGGTGGCAGAAAACTGGCTCCCAAGTATCCGTCTTTGGGACATCAATCTGATGGGAAATTATTAGTCTTCCGCCCTTTTCGGCCCCTCATCCCTCCCCTGGCTTCAAGTGGCTTCAAGTGGCAGTGCCACACACTGCTCTCGGGGGACGGAGATGCAACCTCAAGCAGAGAGGGCATTTAATTTCTGGATGGATTTCTTTAAATAAGTAACAGAAACCACAGGCTGGAAGCTGAAGCCAATTTGATTTTGACTGACAAGAGCCAGACTTGATTGAGAAAAGGATAAAACGTTTTCCTAAGGACTAAAGAAGTTGAGATTTGAATATCAAGAACAGAGCTTAGAACATGATGCATAGAATTTATACTAAACACAGCAAAAGAAAAAGGGAAATCAGATGGCATCACAGTCACTTGTCTTCCCCCAAAGGAAAAATGAGGCTGATTTTGAAGTGTTGGGGCCGAAGCCTGAAACAGGGGCACCCTGTGTGCACCAGTAGGGTTAAACCCTAACAGACAGAGGGCAGGGCAGGAAGGGGTCACCTTTCTCTCCAGGGTAGAGCCAGGGAAGGCTAATGGTCTGTTACAGAAACTCTGTGTTCAGAATCATAGTGGAGCCAGAGCTGCTAGACTGGCAATGAATTTGGGGAAACCGCCTAGCTAGGCCTGCTGGGAGCAGGTGAAGTTCCACCGCTCAGCAAGGTGCGAGGAGTCTATCCAGACATTCTAGAACATTCCTTTCCCTACAAGGGGACTGAGAATTCCAGAGGACTGGGAGGATCCTGTGGTCAGGACAAGGCCTGAAAGTTTTGATAAGGTGCCCTTAGAAAAGCACCTAGCAGGTGACAGGCCAAGGGAGCCCTCGGGAAGGACCTGAGCTCAACATCAGCAGTGCAGGTGGGAAGCAGCGGGCAGGGGGAGCCCTCAGAAACCCTGCCCAGGTGCAGGACGACACTAAGGCTTCATGGACACAAGACGAGGCTGGAGGAAAGGAAGGGGAAGGAAAGATTTGTGAGACGAGGATATTCACTTAAGAGAGGCTTGTTTACACTGTAAGTAATAGAATTTTGTTGCACTGATATTTTTAAATAAAAGTTTCCATCAAACCCTTGAAATAAGTCCATGAAAAATAAAGTACATCAGGATTGTAGCTGTAAATGGAGGCCCTGTTCCGTGGGCACTGGCTGAGGAGCATGTTGTGTCCCAGACAAGCCCGCAGCTCTTACAGAGTAGGTATAATCTGTAAGAAGAACATGGCCTCTGCTCATCTCCACCCACGCTTTACTTGTCCTAGACCAAAGTTTCGTAATATACTATAAATAATGGTTTGACCTGCCCTTGCTCACTGCTAAAAATGAAGGTTTAAAAAAATTTTTTTTTAATGTGTGCATTTCTCTAGTGTTTAATGAGGTCTTCCTTCTCACCTGATTAACATACCACTGCTTTGGACCCTGTGGGTAAGACGGAATCCTCGGTTACTCCCCACATCTTCCTTTCCCACTTGGCTCCCCCTCGGCGTCAGCACACACGTTCTCTGTTACCTGTTGCTGACGACCCCGTGCTGCGCTCCTGCCTCTCCTGTGCCCCCCACCCAGCGCCTGCACTTTGGAACTGGTCAAACCATCATTCTGGCCTGGATGGGTAATTAGGTTGAGTTAAATAAATTTAAACCGGTAGATACCACGTATCCTAAAGCCTTCACCAGCCAGTTCTTACATATTATCTTATATTGGTCCCATGTAAGAACTTAAGGTCTTATGTTGAAAGTATGTATAAGTTAGATTATTAGATTTTTTTCATAAAGTTAAAGTTTATGCTAAAGTGGTCAGAGAAAAAAGTCTAATTGTGAGTTCTTTTGAAAAAGTAACTAATTACTTTACGGGGGACTTTTAATTACACAGATATAGTCAGATAACTTTTCTGTGCTGGGTACTGTGCTAAGTGCTTAATTTAATCTTAAGTAAATTATTTTGTTAAATTCATTTTAGTACACATGGAGTCTTCTTGACCTAAGGTATTCTGTGTAATGACAGTAGGGTCCTCCCAAAGGGTGTCAAGAAAAAAAGGAAGATAAGAGTTTTCCCTTTGAGTGCTTTAAAGCCTCCACTTTATTGTATTATATTCATGTTTCCCCTTTATTCCAGAGATCCCTGACTACTGAAAGTGTCATAAGCTTGGTCAAGTCACTCACACGACCAGGCAGTGAGTGTGCACTGGCGTGGCAGCTTCCCGCGGCAGGACCACTTGCCCCAGCATTTGTTCCTTGGCAAGAATTTAAAAGCTACCGGCATTCTGGCCTGTCTTAAATTTATGCCCTTGTAATTTTCTTTCTTCACTCAGCAACCATTCAGGCCCTACTGTGTACCAGCTACTCTTAGATGCAGTTGATCTGAGAGAGAGACGGGCCTCAAAGAGTTCATGGGCTGATGGTAGGAGACAGATGCATGAATGATTAATTAAGACACACCATGTATTTATCCATCTGACAACTTTTTATTAGTGCTTATTAGGTGTTCAAAGATAAATATTTTATTAGAGGTTATTTACAAAGCGCTGGGTGAGGAGCAGTGAGAGAGTGCTCTCTTGGAATGCAGGGGTGGCAACCGCAGAGAGCTATTAGGATCGGCTTCTAGAGAAGAGGAAAATTGATTTGAGCCTGGAAATCAGGTGGGAAAAAGACTACAAGAATTAGAACCAAGCCGTGGTGGGTGAACAGAGATGATAAGGCAGAACAGTGTGCACCAAGGCTTCGTCTAAAATAAAGCTCCTGGCCAGGAACTCCAGGCATACGCAGACAGGCAGGGGAGAGTTCTGTTTCTTTTTCTTTTTTCTCCCGTTGTATGAGGTGTCTAGAAAGAAACTTTGAATACTGCCGCTAGCAGATTAAGCTCTCCCTGGTCACTCACGGTATGGTGTGTGCTACTTAATATATCTGTCTTTACACCAACGTAGCCATAAAGTATAATTTTTGGCATTTATTTGAGGAGTCAAGGAGGTCAAACTGCTTGGGACCAGTGAAGGTCACAGCACAGCCCTGGCTGGAGCTGCACCTTGAGAGGGAGGGAGTGACAGGCAGAGGTTCGCAATGAGCTGGGGCTGCGCACCAGCCCTCCCTGGCTCCCTCTGTGTGTCTAGTGTGTCTCAGTAGACTCCCAGGTATTTCAGCTGCCCTGCCCAGCTTCCAGGACACTGAAGGTCATGAGAGAAGTGGTGGCAGTAGCGCCTCCACCTGGCCATGCACGCACCTGCGCCTCCTACAGACTGTAAGATCAAGTCAGTAGGACAAGGAACTCCCAGGCTTTAGAAAAAGTGCTTTCCATATAATTCTCCAGTGTAGGCTGTGGCCCCAAAGTGGGCTTAGCAGCTTTGCATCTATGCACAAATCAATCCCAATGAACATTTTGGAAGTTTCAGACTGTTTTCTCACTTGAGAATCATCCAGTATAGGAGACTGCCTCTCCCCCCACTGTCACTGAACAAGAAACATTTTCCCTTGACTATGCCCTCGGGTCATCATCCCATAGGTTTCCCCTTTAGCATCTTATAATTTACCTACGCGATCTCAAAGAGCGTTAAGAAAAGGCTGGGTAGGTAATAAGGAATCAGCAGAAACATCAGAAACCACAGAGAGCGTTTCTCTATCTCTCCGTTCTTTCTTTTCTCTTTCTTTTCCGTCTAAGGGTAACATCAGCCCGCGTGGCCAGGCTGAGCTATCTCACATTCATTTACCAGCGTGATTTCTGGTTCCTCTCCTAACAGTAAAAAATGGCTAACAAGTCATCTTGTGCGTTAGGCACTGCATTTTGGCTTCAAGCCTTGATGACAACAAATCTGAGAGAAAAGAAAGTAGGTTGCTTAGATAAAAGATGTATGCTGGAGCAGAAGGAGTCTGATTGTTTAGAAAACATGAAAGAAAGAACAGCGTAGGTCTCGAATGGAGATGGAGAAAGTAGGAAATGATCCTTTGTTTGGCAAACGAAGAGGCAGAGTGTGTTATCCCGAGTTATAAACCATGAGCCCGAATGAATCGGAAGCACTTAAACACCCCGGTGCTAGTGAAAGGTAGCAGGTTACATGCCAAGCAGGAGCAGGGACAGCTGGCTGCCCACCCAGAGTCCCCGTGGTCCAGCCTGAATCCAGTGCAGGGGAGAGAGGCTGTTGTTTACTGTTGCTACTTTGCACTTATGTGGTGCCTACAGGTGAGCAAGTGGGTTTTCTTTTTCTTTCTCTTTTTTCCCTCCTTCCCCCTCCCCCTGCCCTTCTTTACCCACCCTTCTCCCTCTTCTTCTCCGTTCAAGGTGTATCAGCATCACCCTGCTAGAAAGGTCCATGGAGCTTACCTGCTCTGGTTTGGGTGCTCTGACAGCTTGTTTGATATATTTTTAAATCCCACTTTTATTATATCCCAGGGTACTGCAAGATACTAAATCATATCCATTAGGTCTCTGCAGCTGTTACATAATTGTTACATGCTCCATCCCCCTTTATTGCCAGACAAATGACTGCTTTGCGAGTTGCACCTGTTCAGGTATTAAACAAATAAGAAATATTGTTATTAATAGTTGTATGGTCAGAGGATTGACATCATTTCTACACACACTTTGCAGCTCTGTTTTGTCTTTTACACAGAGCATAAGCATCTCTGAGTCTTGAGCAGTGGGGTGACATTATGCATGTGAAGGTTCTAAGAATGCCTCCCTGTGGCGCTTCTCCACCCCAGTGAATTACGGACGTTGACGTGGCAGTTAGAGCCCTCAGAGGACCCTGTGGAGGCGTGGGTTGCCGGGAGTGGAGGCAGCTGGCACATGCCTTGCAGGTGGCTTCATCCAACCCACTGGGTGAGATATTTCTTTCCTTTTCCAAAACACAAAGCAAAATAAAAACCGAATATTAATGTTATGTCTGAATGTTTATGTCTCCCCCAAATTAATATGTTGAAATCTACCCTAGGATGATGATAGTAGGAGGTGGGACCCCATGGAAGGTGATCAGGTTATGAGGATGGCACCCTCTTATAGGAGCGCCTAGGAGAGACGCCCCTTGTCTCTGTGTGATGCTGGAGTGGAAGACGGCTGTCGACGAGGAAACTGCCCCCCCCGAGACCTCATCTGCAGGGGCCTTCGCCTTGGACTTCCCGGCCTCCCAGAACCGTGAGGGGCAGATTTCTGATGTGTGGTGTTTCATTTCAGCCGCCCAAATGGACTCAGACAGCCATAACTGCGGGGTTCCAGAGGGCATGACGAAGTTTTTCTGATGTTCAGAACTAGATGGCTTTTAAAGGTCTATTTATTCATCCTTCATTTTTGTTTTATTGTACTTCTTGTGGATTTTGATCATTACACTTATAATAATCAATTTATTTAAACAAAGAAAGTAAAGGCCTTTTTGCGTTCATGGGTGGGGGAGATGAGGTCTGAGAGCTCTAGCGACCGAGATCATGAGCGGTGCAGGCTCTGGGAGACTCAAGGCCAACCCCAGCTGGCCCACGGAGTGACCTTGAGCAAGTGATTAGCCTCTCTGAGCCTCTGTCTCTTTCTGTGTAAAATCAGGCCAGTGCCTCCTGCGTCTGGCTGGGCAAAGATTCATTGATACATACAAGCTGACTACCTCAAAACCTGACACCTGGTGGGTGCTGAAGAGCTGCTAGCTGATTTGAATCGAATTAATGCGTACTTTGCTTTATTTGGACACAGGCCATTATCAATTAAATGATTCTAAAAACAACAAATAAAATGTCAAAACTACCAATCTTTTCCCTAAAAATAATGTTCTACTTTGGCCTACATTTTGGAACTCTTTATTTTATCTTGTGAAATAGGCCTAGTTGAGCTACAACTCTGAGTACCTAGCTTAAGTTTTGTAACCATACTTTCACTTTGCCATAATGATATGTCTTTTAAGAAACATCCCTTGAGTTGTCCTCGCAGCCTAAATACATTAGTTTTGGTTAACTCTGGAAAGTGCAAGTGGAGGGTATTTTGCTTTTGGAAATAGGATTTGATACAGTGAGCCTCCGAGCTTTGTCACACTGGAGTCGTCTCTTAAGAGAAAATTGAGACTCTCTCCTATGGTTCCTGGCAAGGAAGCACATCCCTTAGTGCCAGCAGAACTGGGGCTGGTGGTGTGTGGGGACCATCAGGGTCACACCGTCAGGATGTGTGGGGCGGAGTGTTCTCCTGAGAGCAGGCTAGAATGTCTGTGGGACAAGCAGGGCACTTTCGGCTTGCAGTTTTATTTGTGCTCAGGCTTGTGGGTCACTGTTGGCTGGGACGAAACGCAGCTGTACAAGAGCCTGCCACTCGCCAGTCTTCAGTCACTCAGCACTGGTGGAAGTCGCCTTTGCTAGAAGGGAGAGTTTTTCCCACAACACATTCAATGCAGCCCAGGGGGATGGCTGGCTGGGAAGAAGCTGGCTCTGGTTCTGGCTCTGAGGGTCACAATGATTCTGCTTGGCAACCATTTTCAAAAGCCTTGGTATGTCCCAGATGGTGGCCACTTGCCTCATTTATCTTCCGTTTGAAAGAATTTAATAACTATTCATTTGTTTGCATACCAAGCCAGTACAGGCTCTTCTCCTATGGCGCTTATGTGGTAAGGAGTTGGAATTTTCTACTGTGATCTTTCCTTTGTGTGGTGGTTTATATAGCAGTGACTGGCTTCATTGTCTGCTTTAAGATTAGGTGCTCAGCTATGTGCATCAGGATGGGCCATGTGTATTAGGGTCAGCTATGGGCACCACGGTCACTGTGTGTACCAGGGTCAGCTGTGTGCACCAGGGTCAGCTATGTGTACCAGGATCAGCTATGTGCACCAGGATGAGCTATATGCATTAGGGTCAGTCATGTACATCACCGTCAGCTATGTGAACCTGGATCAGCCTATGTGTACCATGGTCAGCTATGTGTACCGGGATCAGCTACGTGCACCAGGGTCAGCTATGTGTACCGGATCAGCTATGTGCACCAGGGTCAGCTATGTGTATCTGGATCAGCTATGTGCAGCAGGGTCAGCTATGTGCAGCAGGATCAGCTATGTGCACCAGGGTCAGCTATGTGCACCAGGGTCAGCTATGTGTATCCGGATCAGCTATGTGCAGCAGGGTCAGCTATGTGCACCAGGGTCAGCTATGTGTATCTGGATCAGCTATGTGCACCAGGGTCAGCTATGTGTACCAGGATGAGCTATATGCATTAGTGTCAGTCATGTACACCACCGTCAGCTATGTGAACCTGGATCAGCCTGTGTGCACCATGGTCAGCTATGTGTACCGGGATCAGCTATGTGCACCATGGTCAGCTATGTGTACTGGGATCAGCTATGTGCACCATGGTCAGCTATGTGTACCGGGATCAGCTATGTGCACCAGGGTCAGCTATGTGTATCCGGATCAGCTATGTGCACCAGGGTCAGCTATGTGCACCAGGGTCAGCTATGTGCAGCAGGATCAGCTATGTGCACCAGGGTCAGCTGTGTGCACCAGGGTCAGCTATGTGCAGCAAGGTGAGTCTGTGTGCACCAGTGTAGCTATGTACATTGGGGTCAGCCTATGTGCACCCACCCAGGATTAGCCTATATGCACCAGGGTCAGCCGTGTGCACCAGGGTCAGCTATATGCTTTAGGGTCAGCTATGTTCACAGGGCCAGCCATCCTCACCAGGGTCAGCTGTTTACTTTAGGCTTAGTCATCCACACTGAGCCCAGTAACCTTTTTTCCTGGGGTACCTGCTCCCCAACTGATGATCCACTAACACCTGCCTGAAAAGTGCCTTTCTTCCATGAGGGAACTTCAGCTCTTTTCTCTCCACTGTTTGAAACAGAACTACATATAAGGCTCATTTGTAAGAAATGTGCAATGTGCGTGGCCTAACTTTAGGTATTTCTCCTCCTGCAAGGCCCTAAGCCACATTTATCATACATCCACCTGCTCTGAGTGTATAATTAAATACTCAATTCTGTGTGATGTTCAAATGTATTCTTTTTAAAGCCTCAGAAATGCTTTAAAACCACACACTAACAGAGCCAATAAAAACAAAAGAAAGTTTTATAATAAACCAGGGAAAAAACATAAAAAGAAAGAAAAAAATAGGTAAACAATGTGTTGAAAAGACAGGAAGTCTTTCCAGAAATGCAAATCAATTTAGAAAAATAAGATTCATTTAGGAGAGTTTGATGTATCGTAAGAAAAAATAGTAGCTAAAGAATTACATTGACAAGAAGTCAATTAAAAAAAGAAAACCTGGGGAAAAAGGCACAAAGGAGCTTAGGCATGATGCAGAGTTGGATGTTTTCATTGCTAAAGGGACTTTGTTTGAGCTGAAGACAAACTGGGTATGGAGCCCACCCCTTCCTGTGCTCCCACGAAGCCAGCTACTCCCTGGGAATGTGACCTTTCCAACTGGGTTCTACAGGTGAAGGCTCTAGCGCTTTTCTGACTTACAAAATGCATAGAAATGCAGCTAAGCAAAAGGAGAGGGAGAGATCCCTCTTTGCAGGCAATTTCTTTTCCCCTATTCCTGGTCCCACTTGGTAGAGCTTAGGTTGAATCTCACTGGGACCCACAACGTCAGCCAGAGCGTCTAGACCTGGATATCTTGGTTCCGCAGAGCTGCTGTTTACTCTCTGGGCAACCTGACCACGTGGCCATCAGCTACTGCTCCCCAGCTGTGGGCTTGGGAAGGTGAGGGGTGCCCTGCAGCATCCTCACAGGTCATGCTGCGTCCCTGCCCCAGAAGTCAGGGCCCTGCCAGCAAAGCAGGGGACAATGCTGAGGCCATTTTTGGACACTTCAGCATTGCCTCAGTTCACCAAGACATGATGACTGTGGAAGAAGGAGAAGTTACAGGGAAGCTGAAAAGGAAGGACGGGGAGGAGGGAGAACTCGCTTCTCTCACTGCGGCTTCCGGTTTCGCCCCTTCCTGATCTCTGGAATTAGTGTTGTGGGCAAAGGGGATCAGCTAAGTCTTTATATGTACGGAGGAATTCTCTGTGCTTGGAATTTGTATTATAATATATTAATAAGTAATTTATAATCAGAATTTGAGGATGAGTCTAAGAACTGACTTTGAATTTAATATGGCTGATGAGTGTTTGATTTCCAAGGCCACTCATGTGGCCAGCAAATGCTCGCCAAGCCGTAGATAGCGGGCCCTGTGCCAGGACAGCGTCTATTGCAGTGGGGAAAGGTCAACAATAAAGAGATAAGTCACCACGACACTGATATCAAGTAAGGGAACAGCAGCGGTCTGTGACATGGTGGCCGCGGCAGCCTGGCTGGCTGTAACAGAGGGGCCCAGGGTGAGAGAGTGGGGACTGTGTCTGAGAAAAGGCCAGAAGGCCAGACGGTGGGGGTGCAGGGCCGATGGAGGGACTGGCAAGGGTGAAACAGGCCCAGAGGGTGGCGGAAGTCAGTCACACAGGGCTCTGTTATGAAAACAGATCTGTAGATGATTAGTAATTCAAGGTGTCATAAAAACTTGTCTATAGAGCTATCCATATTGAGCTATAACTGCTGGGTACCACACAGCTCCTGACGTCAGGATGGCCGATCTCCAGGACAGCCCTGGTGGGTAATGTCATCCTCGTTGGTGAGGAAGGAATTGACTCTAAGAGGCTGACCTGTTGCTATGGGCCACCCAGATGTTAGCTGGCAGAGCTGGGTTCACACACAGGCTTGCCTGATGTCAAACCTCGACTCAGAGCTCCTCTGGGGGGCTCTCCAGCCATGAGGGGCTGGTGTGTGGCTGGTGCCTCCCCCGGGGATGCTGACTCAGGAGCCCCAGGTGTGGCCTGAGGCCCAGCATTTTTCAGAGTCTCTCCAGGCCATTCCGAAGCCAGCTAAGTCTTCTAGCAGAACTGTATTTCACCCTGCTGTTTTCCAAAAGCCTTTACATAATCGTGCAATCAATTAAGCAAGCAGATAAACAAAAATGGATAAGACCGTAGGGCTAAGAGGAGCCAGGAGTGCCCACTTCACACACGGAGACAGATACCTCACGTGTGAGTCTACCTTCCCCACCTAACCCAGCATGGCTCCCAGACGCCCCTCCCAGTGTTCATTATCTTGCCTGGATTTGAAATGCTTTGGCTTTACTGAGGTATCTGGGCAATATGACAGACTCCCAGGCACTGATAAAAAGAATGCCAGATTTTTCACTAATAAAATATTCTTGTGCAGAAATGTCTGGGTGGTGCAGGCACAGTGAGATGACAGATTGCGGGGTTTCTGTGTGGCATCCCCATTTTTCCCTGGATCCAGCATAGATGCTGCTGGAACGGGAAATCTTAGCTATCCGCAGACGATACATATATTTTATTTTACTGTTTTACCATCCACTTTCATCTTTAATTGCTTGGTGAATATGTTGCCTCTATTTTATAAATGGAGAACAACCAGAGGTTCCTATTAATGGGTGTTTAGCACTAACTGTGGAAATGAGTTGCTTCCCTGTAATGATCTATAATCACAGATCCTTGCACGAGGCGATGGGAGATGCTGAAGAACTTTACAAGCTTCCTTTATAAGCAGCCTTTCGGGAGCCTGTCTCAGAAGGAGGCTGTTCTTGTTGCCTGGATGATTAAAGTTTGTGGGGATGACTTTTCTCACCAGTTTGAAGTGCTTAATGATATTCAGGATAGGAAGTAAAATGAGTACTATTTTATTTTCCTTCAGAAATATTTTTGAGCTTCTACCATGTGTAAAAATAGTCTTTTAAATGCCGGGGAGGGGACCAGAGATGAATCGACCCGAGTCCCCTTATGAGTGAGATTGTTGTCCAGAAGAGACAGAGACAGACACGCTGACTGTACTGTGGTTTGCAAAGTGGAGCCCGAGGACAGCAGAGCTGCCCCACTGCTGAGGGCAGAGGTCAGGGCCGTTGCCCAGGGAGATGATGTGCGTCAACAGAGCTTCCGACTCCCCAGGTTCCAAACCGTGTGCCTAGTCTGTCCCTCCAACCCCCAGTCTTCATGTCACTTGGTGGTGACTCTGTCCGCCCTGTAGTTTCAGCTGCAAACTTGAAATGACCTTTTGACCTTTGCCTCCTCTTTTTCTCTTACACCTGCTATTTCCTGAAATATGTCCTATTGAGGCTTAGATGGAAAAATCGTCTTGTCCAAATCATGCTTCCGGGGCAAAGCCATGATTTGAATCCAACTCTCTTACTCCAGACTCATCCTCGGTTCCCCGCCCCCAAGGCAGCTCGGATGAAGACATTTATTTTGTGTGCATCACCTGATACCACATGAAGAGGGAGGGACCAATTAGACTCAGGGCACAGGTTTGGATCAGTTCACAGAAGGGTTTCAGTCCTCGCTTGAAGAGTTTGAATTCTGTCTCACAAACCATACAGATGTGTAATAATTCAGGTACGAAGATGATGCAACCTGAACTCCCCCTGAGAAAGTTCTGGCTGACCCCACGTAAAGGCTTAGGGGACGGATCCTGCAGCGGAGGCCACTGGAGTGGTCTGGCTGAGGACCACCGGGACCTGCTGGGGGCCCGAAACAAAGCAAGGGACTTGGATGTTTCCAAAGTTAATTAGGCAAAAATGGGCCATGCATGGGCTTTGGAAGCAACAAAGGAAGGCTCAAAGGTAATGATGTTTCCCCACTGACAACTTCCGCACCATAAATGCACTGAGATTAGAGTTTTGAACATGTGTATATGAGAAGAGACTAACATCGTTAACAGAACTTTATTTTGGAAGGAGAAGGAGATAGTCAATTGATTTTGAGGTGCTTGTGGGTCGTCTTGCTGAAATCATATCTGGCAGGTGGAGCTGCAGGAATGAAGAGATTGCAGCTGGAGTTACAGATTTAGTAGAAGTCACTTCACTTGAATATCAGCAATAGTTTGGACTAATCTGAAAGTCGTCCTTCAGTAAGCACCTCCTCGCCAATCTTGACAATATATATTACATGACATTTCTTTTAAGGAGTGGGCTTACCAAGCAGTGAGTTCTAGAACTTATGAATGGAGGAGTTAGATCAAAGACCCTGAGCATCAAACTGGGATGCTCACAGTGAAAGGTTCCATTTAAAAGTTTGCCCCTCTGTGAGGGAGGCCACCACAGAGCCGGAGTGTCTTGTGTTGAGTTCTGCAGGGAAAAGGATTCTCCCTGAGGTTTTACCACCGCAATAGTGCCCTCCTGCTACTCACAAGGTTGAAATATGTGTTCCCTACATGGTCCAGGAGCCCTCAGGGCAGAACAATTATTTACAAAGTGATGCCAGGCTGCTGATACTCCTGGAGCGTCTAGTAAAATTAAACACAAAATAGCTACAGCTCTCCCTCTTTATCCATGGTTACTTGGGCCCCTGAGATGAAGTCCAGCTGGCAATGTGCTTACCTACAAGGGAAAACTCTGATATGGGCAGCAGGCGTGGGGTCAGTGTGGTAATGACAGAAGAACCAGAACACCAGGACAAAATGAATGGAGAGCCCAGGGTTAAACATAGACATGCAAAATTTCAGAAGCTGCATTGTGAAATCAGGAGAAAAGGATATGCTTTCACCAATTACCATGGGAATTGGTTATTATCATATTTAAAAAATCTAGATGATGTCTGTACCTCCCACTGTACACTGAAATCAGTTAAAACAGCAAGAACTTTTAGAGGATAATATGACAGTACCTTTCTGATCTTATGGTAAAAATTCATCTCTTAAACTTTAAGGGAAAAGACTGATACAATTAAAAGTCTCTACAATGAGATAGCTAAAAACGTTGAGAAGACTGGAAGGCGATTTTTGCAAACACCTAGAATCCACAGAGAATTAGCATCCAGAATATACAGCAAAATTCAACAATTTAGCAAAAAGGACGTAGGAGCCAATTAAAAATGAAGCAAACTATATAAAAAGAAAGTTCAATAAAAGGAAATGTAAATGGCCAGTAAAACACGAGAGGACATTCAGTCTTGTGAACGAGTGCAGACTTGAGGTAGCAGTGAGATGTGATTGGAATCCTGCATCCGGACAAAACCAGCTTGGGGCTGGAATAGAGCAGCAGGACATCCTGTACACCTCGGTGAAAATAATTGCTACGTCGCTTTGTTGAGCAATTTAGCAAAAAGAGTCATCCTGAATGTTTCCTACTTATCAGCCACCATGTCCCTCCAGGGTACGTACGCCAGATGCCAGAACCCAGAAAGACAGGACGAGACTTCGGAATATAGGTCAGCGCTGTCAAAGACTAGATGTGAAGAAGGAGGCTCCAGCTGTATCCACACGACAATGACATCTTCAAAGGGACAATTGAATGTGTTCGTTGGGAAATCATGGAAGAGCTTCAAGTGGAGGGATGCAGGTGGTATCACAAGGCAGGTTTACTAAGAGGGCTTGGGAGCCTAGAGTGGTAGTTTGCATCCAGTGCGAGGTGTGAGAAAAGTAGATGAATTATTCAGTACAATTGGTCGTGAGTGGAAGGAAAGATGAAGATAAGTGATTCACTTGTGGATACCGCAGGATCGAGGGCAAGATTGTTTTGTTTTCTGGAGACTTAAGACTTGAGCTATTTGTAGAGAAGTGAGAGAATAAAGATACCAGCGGGACAGGAGAGCAGGAGGAAGTGGCTCCCACACCTGTAAGATTTCATTTCTACTGCAGAAAAAAATGAAAGGAGGTGTTTTATAGACTTTCCATTGGAATTTGCATACACTGGAAAGTAAGGAGCTTTCGAGGAAGAGGAAACCTGGACAGGTATTGAAGTGCTTAACAATGATGATTGCAAGGCCAGGTTACATTGAAAATTGTAGACTTTTTAATTGTGCTCATTTCAAGGTTTTTTTCCCTTTGTCTTCTTCTGGACTTTTGTTTGTTTGCTTTTAGTCAGTACAGGAAATAGTTTATTGTAAGATCTTAGGAATTGGTGGGTGGAATCCTTTCTGTCATTTCTTCATAAAGTTTTGGCAAGAGGTCAGATTTACCTTGTGGAATGTATTATATGAAACTCCAGTATTCAGAGCAGGGTTTTGTTTGTTTGTTTTAAAAATCCTTTTTCTCTTCCACTACTGGGAAAAAGTCAGGGGGAAAATTCTAATTGCAGTTGCTTTCTACTTTATACTTTTTAGAAATATAAATACACCCTAATGGTCTTTCTTCTGGCTTGGACAGAGCTGGTTTACTCAGCCTCAGCCTGGCTTCCTGCGTCTCAGCAGCTTCCTGCCCCCAGCCCAATCTGTGCACCCCAGAATCCCCATGGGGTGATCTTGCCCAGCCTTGGGTAGCCAGGTGGCAGGTCTACTAACTCCCAACCCCACACTCAGAATGGACAGGAGTCCATAGCCCAGAGAGCTAAACTTCAAGGCCTCTTTCTAAATTACTATTGCTCCAGGCTGGTACACAGAAGCCTGAAGGAGAACCTCTTCCACAGCCCGGGGACATGGGGCGTGTGGGGTGGTGGGAGCTCCCGGCCTCCCGTGTCAGCCTTGCTCATCGGAAGCGTCTCTCTCGTTCAGGGTGCAGTCTAGAGATTAATACGTTTGACTCTTTCCTCTCTTCTTTTCCTCTTTAGCTACTGAGCATGAACTGTAAATAAGTATCAGGCCTTTTTTTTTCTTATCTTATATCATTTTTTGCTACTAGTAGAAGAACAAGTCTGTCCCTTGCTCCACCCTAGGGGACAAGTGTTTGGGGGTGAGTCCCCCAGGCTGGGTTCTGGTTCTGCCAGTGGAGGAGGTAGAGGAAATGTTCTTCCTCTCTGGACGATATTTGCTTCATGAGCTCATTATCTTGCTGCAAGATCTCATTTTACAGGTGAAGAGATAGAAAGAAAAAAATGCGTAGATTGTTAATTACGCCCCCCAATCCATCCTTCTTTTCTGCATCGGTAATAGCGTTTCTGCCTGGGCACACTGCTGCCAAGACCGCACAGTTTACTGTGACCAGGAGGCAAAGTCCTGGCTTTGGGGGAGCAGAGAGGGAGGTGTGAGACTTCCAGGTGGCACCTTTAAAGGGATGAGACTTGGCTGTCTTTGCCTCTTCCCCGTTCTGTTCCCTCAAACAGGGCTGTGGCATACACCAGCTGCATGGCCGAGCTCTGCACCTGTCAGAGGTTAAAGCAAGACAGGAGGGGAAGGGCCTGGCAGGCTGCTGTTACCTTCACGACATCACGTCATGAGACAGGAATGAACTTCCATCTGATTTAAGCTACTGTCTGTCACTTGTGGTCTCTGTGATAGAGCTAAACCCACATCCCACAAATGCTGGATACTACACGTGGATAACTTTCAAACATTGTCCCCATTAAATGACATGGAGTAATAGTACTGAACTTTACAGGAGTTCTCAGGATGCAGGCCAGGCTGAGTGAACCCGATGTTCAGACTTGTGAACCAGATGAAGCACACACACGTGCAAACATTCTTCAAACATTAAGGCACCCCAAAATTTGAAGTAATGGTCCCTGCTCCTTTAACTTACAAACCAGACTTACCAAAAAGTCTTTTCTGTCACATTATTTTTAGTAAGCATGAATTGGAATGCCTACAGTCACACTGCCAATTTGGGTTGATTAAATGATGAAGAATCCATCTGTCAGGCAATCACCTTTCAATCCAGTGGAAACTGACAGCGCTGTTGCTGGTCTGGCCACTGGGAAAGGTTGCCTTTGATGAGGTAGAGCCAGGTATGAGCTGCTTATAAAAACAAAGTAACTTCAAATTACTTCAGTGAGGGGGCAAAATAAAATGTTGCTGTCTTGTTTATTAATCTACGATGGTTGGTGCAAGAGGCACAAATAGGGCTAGTTCTGTTATTGGTAGAATTATACCTACTTTTTGAGACCACAGTCCCAGAAAATGACACCTTGATCCAAAGAGTTCTCAGGCTCATCCCTGGAGCGGTCACTGGGCATGAGGCATTGCTGGAAGCTCCTTGTCCAAGAAGTTCTGCTGCCGTGCTGCTGAGACGCTGGCCCAGCTCATAGAAGCTCCGTCTTGAAAGAACCATTTCCCAGAGGCCCAGGAGGAAATGAGTCTGGCAGGCTGGGGTCGTGCCGTCCTCCACCTGTCCAAGACTGTGAGAGAGAGCCCAGCGTCCCCAGAGACCTGGGGCTTCTCACCGTGGCCCTGCAGGGTTTGCCTTCCCCCTTCGCTCCCCCCTTTTCTCCCTCCCCCTTCTCTCCCTCCCCCTTCTCTCCCAGCACCTTATGATCAGCTCAGGCAGTGACCGGAACCTGTCCATCAGGTTACTGGCACAGGAGAGAAAGGAAAATGTTTGCTGACTTCAACTTTTTCTATACCGATCGGCCACATCCTTAAGGTTCACTGTGTTTACCATGAAGGCCTCAAGGTTCTGGCAGCAAAGAACCAGAAGCTCAGGCAGTGTCTTCCCGCAGGGGCTCTGGAGTCCCTCTGCACGCAGCCCCATGCTCGTGTCCTGACGGTGCTTCCCGAACGACCAGAGGCCTCTCCTCCAGCACCGAGGCTTGGCTTGCTCCCACACCTCAGCCTCTGGCCCTCTTTTCACTTCCCAGCTCCCCGGGTCCTTTTCACTCGGGTTCCTCGCCTGCCCTGTGCCCGCCACCTGTCCCCCACCCCAGGCTTCCCCAGGGTGACAGTTGGTGCTTCCCGCTGCATTATGCATTTCCATAGCACCTTATGCGTTTATCTTGTATTTGAATTATAATCAATTACTTTAATGATTATTGGTTTATTTTCTTTGTCTCCACTAGACTAGAAGTTCCACAAAATGCGGAGACCCCTTTCACGTCCTCAGCTACCGTGCCTCTGCTGTGTAGAGTGAGGTCTGTGCGTGCCGTTTACAGTCCACTACCCCTGGGATTTCTCTGGGATTTTTTGGTGACCTATGATACACTGGGCCAGTGCTTTTTAATAAGCTTTTCTATCTTACAGCACACTTGAACCTATAGTTAACTTTCTGTGGCACACATAAATGATGTTGATCAAACAAGAAAAAGAATTTTAAAAGAAGAATATACTTACTGTGCTTTGAAGTTCTTTCAAAAATCATTTAATTAATGATCTTTAAAGGTTTCCCAGCACATGGAGATCTCGGCACACCAGTTGAAAATCATTGTCCTGGGCACTGGAAAGGCCCGTTGACTAGGATAGTCCCTGTTCTCAGAGACCAGACCTACATGCAGTTTTCGGTTTGATTTTGGGCTTAGACTTCACCTGTTGAGGGGCCTTTTTCGTCATCAGGGTGCGGTGGGGGGCGTCTCACCTCACAGAAGAAGCCACTGGCCTGGGATGAAAGGGAAATCTTAGGTGTTGGGGGAAAGACAGTGTTTCCTAACTGACGGGCACTCGGGGTTGAAATTCAATGGGAAGAGGTGAGGCCGGAGGGTGAGCAAGGAGAAAAAAGGAAGGAGATGAAAGTTCAGGAAGGAAACGGGGTCAGGGAAAGTGGTAGGCAAGGGATGGTAAACATCAGCCTCATGGAAGCCCTGAAGCAAAGCCTTCCAGGACGGTCACAGCGGGCGGCACAATGAACAGATTCGAGCAGTTTATCTGCCTGTGGAGACCTTCAGGGACATGGTGCTGGTGCCCCTGTGGGACCAGGAATCAGAGGCCGAGGAGAGAAAAGGGGGACAGGCAGGCGAGCAAGAGGACAGTAGGGCCCTGCTGATACCCAGGCGTGCGGCGCCAAGAACAGTGGGTCTGACATGTCACGGCAGCTGTGACGTTCCTTGGGATGATTTCCATCCTGTGTGGACGAGACCGGGAGCGTGGAGAAAGCTCTGCAGGACCAGAGCAGACTCGCCCACGGGAGGGCCGCTGGCCCCGGGGAGGCAGGAGATCAGCATCTGCAGAAAGCACGTTTGGAGCGAACCCTACGTGATTCTGTGCAAGAGGCCGGAAATAGGCACATTGCCACTGTCCTAACATCTTTGTGATAAAGAGGCACTGTATTCACTGTATTCATGAGGGAGGTGAGTGAGGGAAAAGATGGGTGTAAAGCTGCCTTCGGGCTTTTGTGAACAAATCCTATTTCTTATTCACCAAAGCTTGAAATGACTCTCCGTCTTTAATAACGCCTTCTGTGCCGTGTATTCCAACACACCTTTCAAACTGGTGAGACTGCAACTCAGTGACACACATACAGGTTAAACTTTTTATGTGAAGTTTGAATTTAAATGATGAAAATTGACATTTTCATTTTGCAAAAGAAAATGAATTGCAGATCTCCTAAATAAATACTTACAAACAAAATACAAATGTCTTTGAATCTGAGAGCTCGCCTGTGAATGACACTGGGACTTTGCCAGGGGAAGACTTTGAAGCATTCTGCAAAGCCTTTAAAGAAAGTGTCTTTGAAAGCTGAGAAATTTGGAGCACTAAATATTTTAGTGGTGATTTACGAACAGTGTTAAGAAATATAGAAATATACCTTTTCTTTAATAATTTTTTTTACAAAAGTCCTGACACTTAGTAAAATGATGAGGATTTATGTGCTAAAATGTTTTGCATGGCAGCTTTTGAGTAATGCATTCATAAATATATCCCTGTTTTTTTAAAAGCCAAAATAATTTAGAAGAAAGCACCAAATTAAAGACACCCAGCCAAATAGAGGAGATGAACTTTGGGTTTGGGGGGAGCTTTTGCCTGATCGCATAGTCTTTGAACACTGAACCACCTGCCTCAACAAAGGTAGGCAGAGATGAACTAAAAAGTCTCTCTCTCTCTTTCCACACATCTGCACACACACCCAAACAGAACACATCAACATTCAGCAGATTTACCAAGTTTTCTCTCAACCATGCTTCTCTCCACACTTACCACTTTCCATTCAGGTTATTACTTTTTAAAAAAAATAACATCCTGTTGTACTCATAGCACTTTATGCATGTGAAAACTTAATTTAAAACTAGTAGGTAATGCATGTGCTATGCATAAGGAGAGTTAAGAAACAGTCCTCATGAGCTGCTTGAAGAAGGGATGAAAAATGAGGCAAAAGACAAAATGATGGCCAGGGCACTCCGGCAGCATGCTGGAGCCCAGTTGCCTGGATACTTTTGTGCTCCATGATTGAATTCAGCCCAGATGCTGAGTTCTTCTTTCCTTTCTGCTTCTGGGGTGATGGGTGTCGTTGCTGGGGGTAGGCAGGGGCTGGGAGCGTGAATGAGACGGAGAAGAGTTGGCCACACAAACACAAAGCCGGTGACTGTGGTGCTGGCTTTGCTGGGGGAGCCGGGCGGGGACTTACTCAAGCTCCACCAAGCAGCTCCTGTTCCCATGGAAACCAGTGTTTAGTGCTGAATGCTTGGCTTGACTCTGCCTCGCCCCCTTCCTCTGTCTTTTTAAATCTCTGCTGGAGATTCATTGTCTTCTTGTTATTTTTGTTTTAATAAAAATAAAGACTGCAAAGAAGAAAAATGCTCCCAACCTCAAGGCATCCTGTGAACAGGCTGATGACACATATTCAGGGAGGTTTGGAATCTGGCTGGATCGCCCCAGATCTGAGATCTGGTGCCTTTTCTTAGAGTCCTGTTCTGACAGGCCGCCAGGAGCTGTGCCAGGCAGAGATGGGCAGCCTAATTTGAATACCAATGCTGCTGGGCCTGGCTCCCTGGTACAGGGCGGGAGGCGAGGGCAGGATGGCCGCAGCCTGAATAGTGGTTTCTGGGGAGAGAGGGAGTTCTCCCACAGCGCCGAGTTCCTTCCTGCTCTCACTCCCATGCCCCTTCTCTGCTGGGTTACTGGCAAGTCTACTTTCTATTCTTCAAGGATTAATGCCTCAGCGCAAGGGGAAAATTGGCAATTAAAAAAAAAAGGAACCCAAAGCCTGAGATTTCTGTGGCTTTGTGATTTGCCGGTTAGATTTCATTAGAATGCTGCTACAGAGAGCAAGTTAGGGCTTTTGTTGTTGCCAAAGCATTTAAAACTCTGAGCAGGATGTTTTTATCTTCACTAGAGAAAATACAGGCGGCCTTTTGTGCTAATGGAGCTTAGCTAACATCTATAAGCAGGGAGAATTTCCAGAGGGAAAGTGAGTTACTATAATGGCCTCTAACAAAATAATCTGCTTCTGAAAAATTAGATATTAGGTTCCTATCAGAACTGCTGAATATGGGTTATTCAGTAGTTTTCCATAGTGGAAATTTTTAAAACTCAGAGATTATTTGCTCTTATTGAAATTCCTTTCAAACTCTTCCCACCCCAATAAAATGTTTTAAGTATAAACGATTGTAGGTTTGCATCTTTGCATTGTGAAATATCTTGTTGAAATGATTTTGCAGCTTCTGGGATTCTCGTGAACCGCTCCCAGCAGACTGAGGAGCATGCAGATCCTGCCTGCTGTGAAAGCTCTCCCCAGTCTTCCTGGGCTGCGGTGGGGGCAGGGAGGGCTCTGCACAGCTCTCCTCCAGGGGCCACACACGCTCATCTATTGCTCCCTGGGCTCACCTGCTGATCGCATGTGTGATTTAGGTGGCATCATGCCAGTGGCAGTACACAGGCAGGAGTATTGTCCCCATCTCAGTGCAGACATGGATTGTCATTTTCAGTGAATATTTATTAGGTGTTCATAAGGGTAGGGCGTCCTGCCAGGAGCAATCAGCGAGAGGCCAGGAAGCACAGATGAAGCAGATTCATTCTGGACGGACAGGGTCTCTCCTGCCAGTCAACACCAGCAGGCACTTTCATCTCTTTGTAGGTGTGAAAAATGTGTCCCCCCCCCAATTTCTGTACCATTATTCTAACAAGCTTGGCATAAGTCTTAGGCCTTTGTTACAAAGAAAGAGTTCTTCTCTTTCTATAATATTTCTGAGTTTTTTAATTCAAAGTATGTTTTTCTTTTTGTCCTTGTACATTAAGCTCAGCACTTTATTACCTCAAAAACTCAGGGAAGACTTTTCTTGTTCATAGCTAAAAGGAAAAGTGTTTCCCATAAGGACTAATGACATAGTACAGGTTTGATTTTTATTTCTGTGCTAGTCATAACTAGTGACTTTACCATGTTTTGAAGAGGAGGTTAAAGTTAGAAGCAAACACTAGTTATTCTATGACGTGTTTTGCTGTGGCCATCACAAAAGTACCTTTGTCTATGGGCCTGGGAGTTTTCTCTTTGTCTAGCCTGTGAAATTAATGGTTTCAGAGAGAGGAAAAATTCAACCTCAAAATGTAAATCTTTACCCTAATTAATAGGCACGCTGGCGGTTCGCTGGAGGCTCTTTACCAACCTCACTTGTGTTGCGGCAGCAGGTGACGAAGTGGCACCTGTGAAGAAGGAGCCTCTTCAGAGCCTCCACGGGGCCCTGGGCCTGAGTTGCTGGGGATGAGCCACCGGCAGGCCAGGTGGGCCAGTCTTTCCCGCCCCTCTTATCAGATGGACCAGGACACTGGGAAGGCTGAGTAGGGAGCGGCAGGGAGGCACGGCTCCCTGAAAGGGCCTGTGGAGATCAATTTTGCTCTGTGTAATGTGGACTGTGGTGGAGAGTCTGTCCCTCACGGCCTGTCTGCCACACGTTCACCTTCCATAGGGTCCACCCCGGAAACCTCCTGCAGGTGAAGCCGCTACCGACTGTTTTTCAGATATTTGCTCTCTTTGGTACCAGAGCCTGAGCACAGGGTTTGATACAGTTTGATCAATGAAAGAAAGAGTGAAGACTTTTAAAGATCCCCACTTTCAGTTTCTCGGTACAATAACGGGAACAGGCTCTTCGTGAGTTTCCACGTGTTTCTGGTCGCAGGAGCCCCCTGGGGCAATCCCGCTCTCTGTGTCTGCGCCAGCTGCAGCCGGTCACTTCCGTACACTGTAAGTGTGCAGGCAGCCGGGGGCTGCTGGGCTTTCCAGCAGGTGTGTGGACCCCTAGGCTTGTTGCTTAACATCTCAACTTTGCGAGGCCTTGGGGTTGTGCAAACCCTTGGATCAATTTAGTCTCATTCTGCAGCGTTATTTCCAGCAGCTCCACAGCAGCTTTCCCCAGGGCTTTGCTAATGAACGTCACTTTACAGCAACAAAAGAAGCTACAGGGCAACCGAAAAGTTCTAGAGGGAAAACGACACTTTCTTTTTTCCCAAGTCGAGTTTTTAAAGTTCCAACTGTTTCCTCCGTCAGACGCACATTCTCAGGGATGTGTCCTGCCTGAGTGGATCCTCGGTCTTTCCAGGGGGATTGTGAATGGCCCCATCAAGGCATTCATGTTTGAGAGCTCAAGCCCCCATTCAGGGCCCTTCTCAGCAGTGGCATCAGGTACACTTTCTCTGTCTGTCCCCGGTTCAGAAGGACACGTGGTGCTCACGCACTGGGCCAGGTTATGGCAGTGAGGGCTGAGAAACGCTGCTTCAACCTTGGAAACTAGGACTCCGTCCTCACCGCGTGTTGGAAACGTGACCTCTCTCGTCCCGGGTGTTTCCTCTCTTAGGTTTGATCTCCCTATTGCTCTTCAAAGTCCCCCCATGTGATTCAAGGACTGCCTTTCCACTCAGGCACTGAGGTTGTGTGACTTAATACAGAGCTGGACTTCTGCCTGGTGTTTCTGCTGCCGCCAGACCTTGGTGACTACGGAGGGGGGTTAATTTGCTATACAGGTAAGCAGACATCCATTGGCGTGAACTTAGCCCCCCAAAAGCTGTTACTGGCAAATAGAACTTGTGAAATGAGCGTACCTAACTCGGCACAGAGCTAAATTCCCCAGTTGCTGCGTGCACAGCAGCCGGTAGACCCTCTAAATCATGCCTCTCCCACACCAGCTTGTGGTGTCATTGACAATTTTACCACCTGCCCCTAAATATCTAAGGCGACTCTGACGCACCTTCCTTTTCCCTGTGGGCTTCCTGTTTGGGGTACAGTGGATCCTGTGTGTACATTTCAGCGCGTAGCAGGGCTTGGATTGTAAATCAATGGTTATTTACTGATTCGTGTGCTCATTAGTTTATACGTGGAATGCTGATTGATCCCCTGGAAAGGTAATAAGAGAGGTCCAGGCTGGCCAAGAACTCATAACAGGATTACTGGTGCTAATAGAATAATTCCTATGATGGATATGTGTGCTTGAATTGCAATGGGAACACAGAACACTTAGCTATTTATTAAGTTTGTTTTGGGGAAAACTTTGAAAAGGGATGAAGTCATTTTTACTCAAAAGTATAGCATATGTTTGTGGGCTCAGGAGAGTAATGTCTCTGTGAGTTACTCCCCCATAAAAAGAATGGATGACATGTTTTATGACTGTTGTTGTAACAATAAATATATTAATATCATTTATTAAGATATTTTGTTTGCCCCAAATTAATTTTTTTCTTCTGAATTGAAGAGAAATTAAGATAGTTCACAGGCCCCTAAAAGAAAGAGAAGAATAAAGTTATAGAAAGGAAAGAAGGAAAAAAATTATGGAAAACAGGAGAACAAGTGCGAGATGAGTAGAGAGGACAAAAATGATAAAAGAAGTTCACCAACAAAATAAAAATATAAGTGTGAAAATGGAGGAAAATAGAAAGCAGCAGAGGGAGGTAAGAGGGAAAATGTTCGCTGAGAACAACAGAATGTGAAGCTGGGTGGGAAGCTGGTCTGATGGCGGCTTCTGCAGGGAGGCGGGCTGGGTCTTCACCCACGGCCTGGGGGCAGAGGTCGCCCCTGGCCCGCACCTGGCCCACCGGAGGAAAGGTGAGTCTGCCTGGGCTGGGCCCTAGCTGAGCTCACCAGGTAAAGGCAGGTACCCAATGACCGAGCCTACCTGAGAGTTTTTTAAGACAGAAAAGATTAGTTATCTTTCTATAGATGGAGTCCTAATTTAAAAAATCATAAACTTAAAAAAAAAATTTAAAAAGCATCATGCTTTCTATGTATCATTTATACATTTATGTTTGTCTGTATTTCGTGTTGAACTTTCTATTTCCTATCGTGGAAACAGCTTTTCATAGGGATAACACATTTTCATAGACTCTCTTGTTTTACGATTCACAATAGACTGATGCAGAAGATACTGCTCTTCTCACTTTATAAATTAGGAGGTAGGCTCAGACTTCGTGACTGGCCCGAAGTCACATGGTTACACAATTTCAGGGAAGGGTCCTAATACTGTGTGTGTCCACGCCTGGTGTGTGTGTGTTTAATTGGCACTGCCTTTCTGTGTAACGCTAAACTTAAAACCGACTTCATGTTGATTAGGGTATTCTTACCCACTTTTCCTCATCTCCCCCCACGGACTTCTTCATGCATTCCGCAGGCTGCCTGACGTTCTCATCCTCATCCTTAATGAAAGCACCAAACTCATCATCCATCATTGGCCTTGACCCGGCTGACATCTCAAACACAGAGCCATGAGTAAGCGATTATTCCTTTCAGGATTAGGCGTAAAGTTTGGCATACCAAATGTTTATGTTTATAAAGTTTTTCTAACACAGCTTAGAGTTTTCCTGTATCTGTTGATGACATGCGAATTGTTTTCCTTAGTATGCAGAAAATCCAAATGTAATTTAGGAAGTGTTTCTTAGAAACGTCTGAATATACTGAGGTTGTCACATTCAATGCATAACTTGGCAAGTTTTATTTATTTATTTTTTCTGTTAACATGTAATTTTCGAGGCACCTAGCACTCGGGAAAGATCCTTACGCCTTAAGCTAAGATAGAGTTTTTCAAAGGCATTTAGCCCGTGATAAGTTCAATGCTGTATCTATTGGCCTCTCTCTGTTTCATGCCCAAGGATAGAACCACAGTCAGTCACCAAGTGCTTGCTTCAAATCAGTGAGACATTATACAGTGAGCAGAAATAGGTTATTGTTGACTCCTTATCCCTACAGGAAAATGGTCGGTTCAAACCAGATCCTACTATTAGTGGCCAGGAACAGAGGGAGTGTTGTTTCAGCCCTATTATTCCCAAGTCTAGCTAGACTGGGCCGCAGGATGGATGGCTCAAAGCATTAAGATCAACGTGGGGACTCAGTAAATCTTGGCCCCTAGCTGTGGCTCTGCTGTTAATTCACCAAGAAAGACTGGTAAATTAGTATAGCTTTTATGTGCTAATGTTTTCTCATGTAAAGAATGAGCACAATAACAGTGACTATGCTATGAATATTGCTAAGAAAAGTTTTTCTAATGCAAGTCTTGTTGATGTATCATCCTGAACACAGACAAGAAGTTCAGAAGGAGTCCCGTTCACAACTCTGTGAAAAACATACGGCGTCTCTGGGTCTGTCACTTAGTAGACATGGCTGCCAACTCACTGGGTGATTCTAAGGGTTATGTTCGCTTTTTTTTTTAGTCTGCAAAGTGGAGAAAAGCATCTCAAGTAATCACACTTTTAAGTCCATGTACTCTATTTATTCAACTAACAAGTACTAACACTGATTATTTACTGTGCATGAGCTGCTGGGGAACACATGAGAAGTTGCCCCCCATCCTTGAGGGAGTCCAGTCTTACTGGGCACAGACATGTAATAACTGCAATACAAATATATTCTAAACTCTAGCATAATATGATCCCTTCTAAACTCTGTCTATCCTTTCTATACAAGTAAAGAAGGAGTGAAATCCATTCTGCCGGAGATTGTGGATTGAAGAGGTGACATTTAGAAGTAGCTAATGGAAGACAGAAACCAGATGGAACATGGTTTTCCAAAGAGATGCAATGAGCTAGGCCCCAGGGTGGGGCCCATGGCATGGCTGCAGAATCTCTAAGACTCTGATGTGCATGGAGCACAGCACCCAACATAGGAACTGGAGCTACTGCACATTGAGTGCATGTGGTACGTGCCTGGTCTGCGAAAATCAAGTTAACTTCAGGAGGTGGCCAGTGTAGGAAGGAAGGTTCTGCTGTGCCTCCTTCCACTAGCACATTAAACCAAGGTCATCATCCTCTGCCATTTCTGTAATTCCTCAAAACACTGGCTTAAGCAAACAATATCTGGGGATTATTCTGAGGTCATACATGTTTACCTTAGCCCTAGAATTCATGCATATATTTCTGCCTTTGCTGATGGACCTGCTGTGACCTGGGGCACAGATCTTATCAGAGCTTCAATCCTGGTTAAGTCAACCCAGGCTAACTTTCACCAGGGCTGTGTTGTGTGCATCCTGACTGCCAGCCTTCCCCTCAGTCCCTGCACCTGCCCTCCACACATATAGTTGCCATATGCTAATATGTTTTTCATTTGTTTGAATTTTTAAGATTTTTGTGGTGGTTATTTTGTAATGTTCAACAACTACAACAACACACCATTAGTTGACAATGTGGGTTTTTTTTTTTTCCCCACTTTAGAACTGTATTGAAGGAACTGCATTTACATAAAACTGTCAGCCATTCAGAAATGCTGAGCAAAAAGAAAGCCACCAAAGCTAGCTTTCAACACCTATGGTCAGCAATATCCCCTTTGTTAAGATTTGTTTGTCTCATTTCAAAACACATCTCTTTATGCACTTGAGAAAGACAGAGAGAAAACACATGTGGATGAAGCTTCCCGTATGGGATCTGTTACTTTCAGTGAAGACATTGAAGGGAAGGGGGTCAATGGAGTGTGTGTCTCCCCTGAGCTGAGCTTGGGCATTTCTTGTTCCCCACAAGCTAGTGAACTAACTTCGCTTTTCTTGCTTTGTAGTAACATGGTCATCACTTGTCTCTTTCAGGTTTTTTTGTAATGTTTTTGCAAGCTACTGGAAAATTCTTTCACTGAGTTGGTTTAGTTTGCTTGCTTTGTACCAGACTTCATTGGTGACAGTCAGTTGCCTGAAAAGACATTTGTATTTTTACTGTTTTTTCCGATTTTAGTTAAAATAAATAATGAATAAAACAACGATGTTTCCCACACATACTCATCTAATCATCTAATTTTAATGTTCCTCCTTCCACTGTAAGAGCCTGTCTAGTTCTTCAAGTTCTTGATTTGTTTCTTTTGTTTCCTTTGAAAACATTCTTCACATGTAATAATTTTTACTTAGCACTTAGATTGTTGTGTACTTTATTTATGTTTTTATAGAGTTCATTTTGCCTTTTATGGGTAATTTCTCACTTTCATATAGCTGGTGAGTACAGACCATTGATTATGTAAAACCTTTAGAGTTCTTACCACATTTGTATTTTATTCTAAGTAACATTGTTAAAATTCACAAAATTTGATTATATCTTTACCTTATAATCAAATGAAAAAAAATCATGTATCGCTGTAGCATGCTCAGAATGTTTGCAACTCTAGAGATTTTTTTCTAAGCACAAAATATGTTGAAGGACAGTCTCAGAGGCACAAAGTAAAAATAACTGAATTATTCTCATCACCCCTCTTTTGGAAGTAATGAAATAGAAATAGCATGAATAGTAAAATGATGAATTGGAATTTGTCAGCTTTACTCATCTAAGATATTCATCATTTGGAGGTAGTTTTTTATAAATTTTCATGTCATTGGTGACCCTTGATTAAAACTTGAAAAATAATCCTATATTATCAAGATCTTACTGGCCCAAACTGATTGTTGAGTATTGTACTTTTGAGGCGTGATAAATGTCTCTTTCAACAGTACATCTTTCTTTACCCTCATATTAAATATTCAGGAAGCCACATGTTTAATCCCATAAAATCCATAAGAAATTTAAATGCTTTGAAGTTCACACGGTCATATAAGAGCTTTATAACTTTCGGGCATAAGAAGAAATTTCATTTTTACACAGTGTAAGAGACGAGAGGTTACAGGCATATGGGGAGACACAGAAGATGCTTTGGTTGAGGGCACTGGCCGAGGGCCTGGGCAGCTCTGGCTGTCCCTTCTGCCCCCACCTTCTCAGTTCCTCAGTTTTGTGTGACTGCCAGTCCTCCTTGGTGAGGAGGTTCTGATTTTGAGACCAAATACTATGAAAAAAAACTGGGGCAGGGAAAAGGTGACGTGATAATCAAGTAACTCTGAGGGTAAAGTGGAGGAAGGGACTAAAGAATTGACTTCAGAATTTCCTGAGTTTACGTAATCCAAATGACGCAAAATAACGTGCAGCTGTATGTGCTCAGCCATGCCTTCCACATCCTAAAGAATGTTTCCCAGAAGATACTGGTAGAAATGGCCGAATGGGAATGTATAGATGGCAGTAGAAAAGTTATTTTTAACATAGTTGAAACTATGAGATCATTTTGCATAGGGGGTTAACAAATATCAAAATGTCTTCTAGACCTATGTTTTAAACAAATCCTAGTGCCTGATAAAGAGAAGCAATTCCAACATGGGGCCAAGGCTAACCCAAATTGTTTTCATTTTAACACAGCGACCTGGAATCAGAGTCTGGGAGCCTGCTTGCAAGTGTGGATCAGCCTCACTAGCCTCCCCTGGGCCTTAAGGGAGTCTCATTTCAGGCCTGGGGTTGTGCGTAGACCCTCCCGCATCCAGTGGGTTTATGTTGGTGGTGATTTGCAACTAGCCACGGGGGGTGGGAGCATTTACACCACGGACATTGGCACATCAGACCTTTTCTTCCTGGATAGAGTCAGTTGTTAAGTATTTGCCAGCAAACTTCTGTTTCTGGCTAGTATTTAGGGCACTTTTGATTTGAAAATTCCATGCTAGTTTGATTCTATGAAACAGTTATTTGGTTTTAGCTCTTACTTTTCATTAATTCTGTGGCATAAACTTGAGAGAATCCCATTTGGTCTCTAGACCCTCTAGGCTGGGTTTGGTCAGCTGTGGCACCAGGGAGTGGCAAGTGTTCTAGAATGAGCCCTCTGGCTCAGCTGCTTCCTTTAGTCAGAGTGCTGTTGTTCCACCCAGATCCTGATTATTAGCTGCTGGAAATAGCCACCACGTGGGCCACAGAGCCGTGCCTGAGTGAGGTGTGCCCAGAGGAGCAGGCATTCCTATGCTTCTCTCCACTGAAATCACGTTTCCCAGTGGGAAGACAGGACTGAGAACCAAGTTACGCCAATGCCTCTCTGCAGGAAGATGCTTGGTGTTATAGTTTATATTGCACCCCCCAAACTGCCTCTGTGCAGCGTTCACCGTGTACCCCTCCCACACATTCCAGTCGTCACTTTCCTGGGGAAGATAAAAAGTAAGTGAAGGTATAGTCTGTGTTGGAATGGCATCTTTACATTGGCTTTTAAGGAGATCAAAACATACGATAAAGTAATCAGGTTCTCACACTCATCAACACATGATTATTTGTTTTATTTATAGAAATATTTATGACATTTTACTAAAGAATGGCAAAGGGTTGGCTGTCTTATTCATGAAGTGGTGTGTGTGCCTGTGTGTTACATATAAAATCTCCTAAGGCTTGGGAGGGAATATATTGTTCCACTCTCTTGCAAATGTCATAATTCATTAGCCACTTGCACCTGTCAGGCTGCACATTTCTCCCCCAGTGGGGGTACGTGCACCTCCAGGAAGCCACCGCCCCCCACAACTAAAGTGACAGGGAGAAGTCGCGTGTGCCAATTAAGTCTACTTTGCATCTTTGATCTGCTCGCCTGGCCACTTCACTAGTCATCCTTCCAACTCTTCTGGCTGAAGTGGTGCTGCTTTCACGTTGAATCTAGTATTTTCATCTCGTTACAATCCAGTTTGTAAGTATTTTACAATACTTTTTTGTCTGGGTTTGGTTCCTTTGTGGGGAGGCATATGTGGAAGACAAGAGAGCAAGGGTTTAAGAAAAAAAATAGTTCAGATTATGGATAGGAAACATTTCTGAAACACAGCTTCCTCAAGACAATGTGCTCCCCCCATTTACAGATGTTGTTTTCGAAGAGTTATATTTATCCTTCAATCCCAGTGGAATTAATTTATTTTCATTGATTTTCAAATTTATATTTTTGTTTTTCTGCACTATTTTTTTGATAGAAAATTGGCATATTTGAGTTATCAACCATGTAGGGAAACTTATATGTCCTTTTATATTTTCAACATGAACCCTAAATTTGATGATCATTTTATAAAAGCACTCTTTGGCTTCTGAGACATATATATATATATATTCTGCCCCCCTTGGGTTTTCTTACTATATTTGAAAAGGTACGTGTGATAAAATCCAATAATAAAATTCTGAGCACAGATTTTTCTCATGACAACATTCTTGAGCCATGATTACACTTTTATAATACTGTGTTCTAGTGGGCCGGATGACATTCCTGGCTTGTTTGTTGAGCTATATTAACCTTGAACTATCTTCAAGTCCTTCACAGACAGCGCTAGCAGACAGAGCCCCCTGCTGGAAGTCGTGGGGACCCAGATTTCCACTGGAAAAAGGCCACTCCCCAAAGCTGGGAGACAGGGAGGCTGGAACATAACCCATTGCATGAAAAAAGTGGATAGAATGCTTTTGACTGACAGCATGAGTCAATATAATTTTTTGAAAGTTTGGGTAAGAAAAGCCCAAACTCTACACCCTTTACATTATCTATTGTTTCTCGAATTAGAATATTTTGAGAAATTGCCCTTTAGGTTGGTAGAAGATATGCAGGAAAAAAGGTGTAGAAGTCTCAAGTAAAATTTGGAAGTAGTGGATTAAATATAATTAAACACAATTCTTTCTTGCAGAACTTCTCAGTGCCTTTAAGTGAAAAGAGTGTTTCAAATAATACAGAGTTTTCCCTAAAAGTGTTTGATCATGGACCTTTATTTTGTGGCACATTTGTTAAAATTTGTGGGTGAGTATTTCATAGAATATCAGTTTAGGAAATCCACTAATGAGTGCTTCACTCATTTTTCTAAGTGTTCTGTTTGGAAGAGTATTTTACTTCCTTTCATTCTAATTACACCACAGGACATAAAACTGAAGAAAAGCTATTTCTTATCAATATTCGTCTTGGTTTTTCATGCTGAGGGAACACAGTGCTTTGCGTTTGGGTAGTCAGTGGGTTTTTATTATTCACCTGTGTCTTTGTCAATTTTTTTTTGTGTGTGCTATCTTTATCAATAAATATATTTGATTAGACTTA
The DNA here is from genome assembly GCA_963573935.1 of Arctocebus calabarensis. Taxonomy (NCBI): domain Eukaryota; kingdom Metazoa; phylum Chordata; class Mammalia; order Primates; family Lorisidae; genus Arctocebus; species Arctocebus calabarensis. Next base: position 58,014 of record CAUYON010165928.1, read on the forward strand.
GGTTCATCCATATTTTATAAAGATGATTTTTCCTTAGTTTTTATAGACATGCTTTTAACAATTACCAGTTTTTAAAAATAAGACAAGAGAGAATTATTTGCATCTTAGGTTTATAGGCAAAGGAAGTATTTAGTCTATGTAGGAAAAAAGTGAACTGGTCTCATATAGGTATTATAGGACTAAGCCCATCTCATAAAGTCAAAGAATGTTTGGAAAGTAAATGATCTGATTACTTTTACTACTATTGTAGTAAAAATTTAAATGTGTTCTGGGATTATACACAGGTGCATAATCACTTTGTAAATTTGACTGGGCAATGGGCATATTTACTAGAAAATATATAAAATCTCATGAGAAAATTTAATTTTCGCAGACTTTCTAGTGTGAAATATTGACAAAGTTCTGGTTGTTTAAATTACATTTTAATAAACGAGACCATATCTGATTCAGATCTTGTGATTTCTCTGTAGCCAGTTACCACTTATTGTATCAACTAAAACACTTCAAGGCAAGACGGAAAGAATTTTTAGTCGAGAATTCAAGTGCTATCCTATTTTTATTAGCTTCTAGAAGAGAGCACCCCCAGATCCCCCCAGGGAGGATGTTTGATTGGTGTAGCTACAGCTTTGCTCTCAGGAGTCCCGTGTCCCTCGGATTCTCTTCTGTTTAATTTGGGCCACTACAAAACGTAGTCTGAAGTGTTCAGAATGATTAGGGTCAAGCAGTGCTTACTGGGCTGCTTTCATTCTGAACGTTCACTTGCAAAGATTCTCAGCTTTAGGAAAAGAGCTCTTTACTCAGGAGGAAGATAAAATTAATTCTCCAGTCCTGAGTCTTCTATCTCAATGCTGCATCCTGAAGTGGTTTGTAAATTCTACTCTAACCCTGCCAGTTTCCTCCGTAGAATTAGGGGGCAGGAGAGGAACACGCCGGCTGCCCTTCTGGGCCCAGGCAGAGTCCAGCCAAACCTTCTGGACCATCAGGGCTTATCCGTCACACCTCAAGTAACCCTCTCAGGACCTCCCAGACTTACTTCAAAAGACTTTCCTTCTGACAAGAGCCTCTTTATTGAGTTAAATTGAACCCCCAAATATTATTTAACATATTTATCAGATACTCATTTCTTCCCAGTACAGATATATTCTGTACTCTGAAAATGAATTTGATTCCTTCACATAGAAAGCTTCTATCTAAATGTGACAAATATCAAAAGAAGTGACAATTCTCTTTAGATACGTAGTGACTGTGCTTCCCGCCCCCTTCGGTGAAACGCTGTAAGATCTACCAATTCCAGAATCCTGGCTGAAGTCGAGCTCCTCTCTGCTGCTTCCAACTTGCGTTTTAAGAAAAGAATACAGAGTGTCCTAGCAATATTTGGGCTATACAGCTACTAAAAAAATTATTCACTGCTTACCTGAAGCTCAAGTCTAACTGGGCATCCTTTGTTTTTCCTGGCTAAATTTGGCCACCCTAATTCCAACTTACTTAGACTCTGGAAAGACAGTGAGTTAGATTTAAAGAAAAAAGAGTTTTATTCTGAGTTGAGGAAATGGCAATTCTTTTTGAGGTCATTACATCTCATTCTTTTCACTATAACACTGTGTTTGATTCGTACATCACCGTACTAGATATTGGGGATGTTTCTGGAAAGTCCTGTTCCAACCTGCATTTTTCTCAGTGCTGTCTCTGGAGGTTCTCAGTGACAGGGCCACATCCCACGGAGTTGAGCTTATGGGCCACTGGCCACGCCTGACCCACTGAGCCTGGAAGACGAGGCCTCCTCACCGCAGGTGCCCGGCCAGTCTGCTCCAGCAGGCACAGGCCCCCTCTGCCGGGAGGTGAGGGTCACAGGACGTCCAGGCCTATGTCCAGCGCTCTCTGCGGCCTGACACCTGTGATGAGTCTTCCCCTTGCTCCCTGCTGTGTGCTGCTCTTAGCAAGTGCTTCCTAAACACTTGCTGAATGAATAAAATGTCATTCCCACAGAAGTTCCAATCGTAGGCTCAGAGATTTAGCCCTACAATCTGATGAGCGTGTTCAAAACCCATTTTTCCCTCCCTGTAAAATAACAGATTTTACCAACGGCTCTTGTAATAATCTGTATGAAAGAAGAAAACCTTATCAGCTTCTTTTAATACCCCAAAGATAATCCCCCAGCCGAAGCCTCATCGCAGCAATTATGTCGGCTCTTTGTCGTTCTGCTTTGGATTTCTGTTCCCTAAATTCTCAGAGAATGCTGGGGACTAAATCAGGTCAGTTTTTCTTTTCCGAAGTCTGTCTTCCCTGTCTCCCAGAAGCCTTTGCCTCGGGATGTGCTCCTGGGTTGCTTCTGGCTCTCCCATCACTTAATCGTGTCGCCTTCCGTTTCCTTTTGCTGAGGGCAGGAGGGGCAGGAGGAATTCCAACTCTGCAGTCAGAAGCTGAGCTCCTAGGGGATCCCGTCACTCCTTAGTGCAAATCAGAGCAGCCGCGCCTCTCGGGGCCTCCCGGATGTGTGCAGACGCACGGCAGGCCCCCAGGCTTCTCTGCCTCCCTTTCTCTTGCTTTCCACCCGCTAGAGCAGCGCTTCTCAACCTGTGGGTTGCGACCCCTTTTTAACAATGAAACTACATCACGGCATTAGGAAGACTGAGAACCACTGCCCTAGATGGTTCTTTGTAATTTAGTTGTTATCAGTTGGAGAAAAAATGAAAGGGTTTGGGGGTGCAGGTTGAGGGCTGGGGTGGGAAACCCATCTCTGCAGAGCCGGATGCCTAGGACCAGTCGTGAGCCACTGAGCTGCCCTGCCTCTTCTGGAAAGCAATTCTTTCCTTTCTTCCTTACGTCTCCCAATCCTGAAGACGGCAGGATGTGGCCAGGTCACAGAGAACCTCCAGGGACAGTTTTGCAGCCCCAAATACACAGAGTTTCTGAGTGTCCTGCCTGGCCTTCCCTGAAAGCTACCCACGTATCCCCAACCTTGTTGGGTTGATTTGGGTGTGGAAAATAGGCTCCCTGTGAGAGGGGCCCTCGACGCAGCCCTGGGGCCTGCAGTGACTGTGTCTGGTGAGCAGGGTGGGGAAGCTGGGGGTGTGCGTTTGGGGGGCTCTTTCTAGAGGTCGTGATCGGGCACCCATCAGGCCACCTCTTCCTACGCACGTGTTCAACATCTAATTATAGTGCGTGTGACACCCTGTGACCGGCCAGAAGTCAGAGATTAATATGAAGCCACAGCAGGACAGTTTGCTCCCTGAAGCCGTTTACATGGCACTGCCAATATAGTCCTCACAGATTTGATGCTGGTGTTGTGACACATTCATCACAGCCCCGGCACGTGAGGCATGTGTGTCCCTGAGAGCTGAATTAGCTCCATTCCACTGGCCCACGTGGCTTTCATTCTGGTAGGTGACGTTCATATCCTTGGGGTTGGATGTCTGTTCAGAGGGGGGTTTCCCCTTTAATAACTCATCCCAATGGTGCGTATCTCAGTTCTCCGAAGAATGTTCCTGGGATACTGTGGTAGCTGTGGACCGGCTGGGGACGTGGCCGCTTTCCTGGGTGTTGTCTCTGTCCCGATGAGAGCGTCTGAGGGGGACCCTTTCTCTGCTGGCCTCCTGCAGCTGTACTGCGCCTGGGACTCTGTGCTGGGCCTGACGCCGTGTGGGAATCTGAGGGGAAAGCTGGACAGCAGGGGCCTAGGGCTGCCCTGTCACACATGTGAGGGCTTGGAAGACCCTCCTCCAAACACACTACAAATTCTTCCTGACTGACACGTCAGTGTGAGGGACCCTCCACCCTGCATGCCCCGCTTCCTCACCAGGGTGGCTTTAGTTTACAGGGACATTTGGGGGACACCTGGGTGGCTTTAGTTTACAGGGACACTTATGGGACCCCGGGGTGGCTTTAGTTTACAGGAACACTTATGGGACACTGGGGTGGCTTTAATTTACAGGGACACTTGTGGGACATGCTGGGAGAACTCGGCGGTGGGGATGGTTTCAGGTAAAAAGCACGCTTCCAGCCGGGTAATGCTTTGCAAAGTGGTGTGGGGCTTGCAGCCAGGCTGGGCAGGAGTGCAAGGTCTGACCAGGGAGCATGGCAAGGGCCACACTGATTTGTAGGAACGCCAGGAGGCTCCCACGGAGGCAGATGTTCGCTGAGACCTGTCACCGCAGGCCTTCTTCCCCCGGAAGTGATGCTCAGACAGTGTGTTGAGATCTGGGGTGCAGCGTGGTGACGATGGCTAATTGTGTCCCTCTCACACAAGGACATGAGACGTGAAGCAATGGCTGTGTTAATTAGCCTGAACTTAACCCTTCTGTACTGTATACTCATTCTAAACATGGCGCCACACCCCAGGAACAGGTGCAAGTGTTATTTGTCAACTTAAAATGATCAAAGCAGCTGCTCCGCCGTGGCTCTTCAGCCTGGTTTGGATGGTGCCTTGGGTGGCGGCTGATGTGTGAACTACCCACGGACTCTGCATGGGACGCGTGGGAATGGTTTTCAGAACCCAGAAGGGTGGCCTGCCCACCTGCAGGTGGGGGGCAGCCACTGTACCTGGCCTGAATGCCCGGTGGTGGGGACCCGGGGCATGTGACTCATGCCCTGGGGATGTTCTTCCTGGGGTCCCCTCGGCCTTGCTGGTGGAAAGACCATAAACTCCCCCCATGCCCTCTGGGGAGGGGGGCACCAGGTCACGGAGGAGGACTGAGTCCCATGTCCTTGCAGCCCCCTCCATGAGGGTGGCTGTTTTGCCACAAAGCATTTGGGGCCCAGATAAGGTATCTCTCCTTCCTCTCCTCAGCCCAACGTCAGGAGGGACACAGGAGGTGGGAAGTCACACGGGTTTCTCTTCTTTGCTTGCTGTATCTAGAGTTTAGAAGAGCACCACGGCCTCTGATGTAGAGAACAATGTTCTCAAGAAGGAGTCAGCTAGAGCTCAGTGGGGCTTTGGCAGGACAAGTATGTGAATAGTGACCGTCACAAGAAAAGAGACGGGCAGGAGCTGCTTCTTGCCCTGGGTTGAGATTGGAGGCTCAGCAGTGTCACAGTGGCAGAATGTTTTATTCCTGGTGACAATGCCCGAAGCAGAGAGAAAACAGCTTAATTTCCGGGTTCAGGTTGAGCCCGCTGGGCTGGCAGGAGACACTGTTGCTTTGTCAACAAAACACATTTGATTCCAAAATCCCTGAAAGACAAAAAACTCCAGCTCCTCTTATGTCTCTTTTAATATAATGAACTTTAATAACTCTGACATCTCTTTGTATCATTGCTACATTTTAAGACTTTAATCCGGGCCCATTGAATATTCGCGTGTTTCTTTAAAGAAGTCTTTTTACAGTTAACATTTATAGTGTGTGCGTGTGTGTGTGTGTGTGTGTGTCTGCATGGGTGTTTGTGTGAACTCTCTGCTTTGTTTTGCACAACTTTAAGACTTGATATTACCGGAGAGGAAAGGTTTGTGTTTTATGAACTCTGCAACAGCCACGTGTGGGTAATATTTTTCTATATCCAAACTGAGGTTTCTCTTCAGAAGTCTCCATAGGAACTGAGATAATTTATTTTACAACTGACCTTAAATCATCCCAAATTATTTCCAATTGAAACAGCATCCGAGATTTTAAAATATGCCCAAGCCACAGAAGGGTCCCAGAGCACAGACAGGCAGTGCAGGGCAGGGTGTGATTGCTGAGTGTGATTGCTGGAAGATCTCACAGAAGGAGAATGAAGCAAACATTTTGGAATCTCTAGATGCCAGAGGGGGCCTCTGTGACTGTCTAGGCGGCTCTGATGAGACATGCGACTGCTTAGATGTTAAAGTCAGCTGTTAAGAAATCAAGGTCACGCCTTGTTGCATTGTTCTCAAACAGCTGGTCTCAGATAAGTGAAGCAGTGTGTGATACCTCCAGACAGATAAGGTGGGAATTTTTAACAATCTTAAAATATTGTACAGCAAGGAAGGTCATGATAAGATCACAACCTTTGGAGTTATTTAGTGGGTGCTGAGATTTCTTTCATCTTTTTGTGTCCCCAAGCCTCCTCTTCCCGCCACCTTTGCTGACCGAGCAGTAACACAGGAGCACATGCACTGTTTTCAGGATATGCTGTGATACAGCAGGCTTTTGAATATGAATTCGGGAAGTGCGCGTGATTTTTTTTCCATCCTCAGAACAGGTTGATTTATGGCCTGGATTACTAGAAACAGTAATTCTTTGTGCTTTATGATGTTCTGGTGGAAGGTGCAGGAGCCTGCAGTCAGAACAGCATGATTTCAACTAGGTTTTTACAAAAAGGTCTGTGCAGAAAGTGTGGCTGTGAATTGGACAGCTTCTGTGACGAAGCAGTGAGTAAGACTCTAGCACATTAATCATGTGACAGCGACTGGGTCAGGTGGTGAAAGGTGCTGGCTATTAAAAATAGCAGTTTAGGGAATGACTGCATTGGAAGAGGGTGGCTGGATGCACTGTTTTTAATCTGTGGCCAACAGTTACATCATATTGGTGGTTTCTACAGGTATCTTTTCACACATCTGGAATTTTCAATAGACCTAATATGGTAATTAATCTCTTCCATTATTTTTCATCCTTATATCAATTTCCAGAGCCAGCAATGTGTCGAGGAGTAAGCCAGTTATCTAGTAATTCTGGAAAGACTGTCAAGAATTATTCTCAGATTGTATGGACCATGCATAAACACTTCTGCTTGACCTTGTAGCCTTGGCAACTGCACACATTTTGCAAAACCAAAAACAACCATTAGCTGGTGAAACTGTTGGCCCCTTAACAGAGTTGAAGAAGTTTGCTCTGTGTGGAAACTGACATCTAGAAATACATCAGAATTTCTGTTCTTTGAACCAATAAAAATTCGTAGTATATAACTTAAGGAATAAAATGAGAGCAATTTCCTGAATTTGTCAATAGAAAATATGTTATTTTGGGGGGCGGAGCAAGATGGCTGACTGGAAGCAGCTTCCGAAAAAGGTTCCTGTCCAAAAGGGAAGATAACCTCCAGAAACGGTGCAATTAAGCTGAATACTGGGAGCCCAGCCTAGAGAGAGAAGTGATTTCTGCGGATCACCTCTGCTGAGACAGGCTGCGACCCCAAGAAAGCAAGCTTCAGGTACAAAATTCATCTGAAAGGAAGAGTGCCCGTCCCCTCCCCCAAGAAACCTCTGAGTTTCTTGCTTTTCTGTTTCCTTTCTTTTTATTCTCCTCTTTGCTCCTGTGAGTTTTCGACAGACAAGCAGTGAACTGTGGACCTCTTGTCTCACTCCAAGGAAGAGTGCTGTGGGAAGTGAGGTGTGCTTCCCCTGAGCACCCTGGTGTGACTCTGAAAACTCTATTGCTAGGCAGAAAAACTGAACTAAAGTTTTCCTCACCATTCTGAACTTACTGTACACCCTTCCCCCCTTACCTGATGAACCAGAAGCCTAACCCCTGCTGAGACTGAGGGAGGAGGTCCCTGAGCAGTGCCCCCACCCCTGCCTGCTGGAACAAGTGCCCTACCAGGAAAAGGCACTTTTTGGGGCCGTGGCCAGCCTCCCTCCCCTCCGGCCAGGGAAGCCGCAGGCAGGTGCCTGTCCCTGTGCCCCAAGCTTGATGGGCTTCCACAGGCCTGCCGTCTACTAGAAACTCTGACAGCGACCGCCAGGCCTCCGCAGGTCTGCCCCCAACCAGGAACTCCCCCGGTGACTGCACAGGCCTCCACCTGGCACCCGTAGGGTCCCCACAGGCTGGCCCCTGGCCACTAAATCCCCTGGAGGCCGTGCGGTTCTGCGCCTGAGCTTGCAGAGCTTCCATAGGCCTGCCTTCTGCCAGGAACTCTGCCTGCAACCACCAGGCCTCTGCAAGGTGGCCCAAGGCCAGAAACGCTCCTGGCAACTGTCTGGCCCTACGCATGTGCTTGCTGGTCTTCTGCAGGTCCACTGTCTGCTAGAGACTCTGCCGGCAACCACCAGGCCTCTGCAGGTCTGCCTCCAGCCAGGAACTCCCCCAGCAACCACGCAGGCCTCTGCCTGGCACCCACAGGCTCCTGCAGGTCCTCCCCTGGTGAGTAAATCCCCTGGTGACCATGCGGCTCCACGCCCGAGCTTGCAGGGCTTCCACAGGCCTGCCTTCTGCCAAGAACTCTGACTGCAACTGCTAGGCCTCTGCAGGGCAGCCCACGGCCCAGAAACACTCCTGGCAACTGCCTGACCCTATGCCTGTGCTTGCCAGGCTTCTGCAGGTCTGCTGTCTGCTAGAGACTCTGCTGGCAATCACCAGGCCTCTGTAGGTCTGCCCCTAGCCCGGAACTCCCCCAGCGACCATGCAGGCCTCTGCCTGGCACCCGCAGGGCCCCTGTAGGCCCGCTCCTGGTGAGTAAATCCCCTGGTGACCAAGCAGCCCCACGCCCGAGCTTGCAGGGCTTCCACAGGCCTGCCTTCTGCCAGTAACTTTGACTGCAACTGCCAGGCCTCTGCAGGCCCACCCCAGGTAAGGAACTCCCCCGGCGACCACCTGGCCCTGCGCCCATGCTTGCCGGACTTCTGCAGGCCTGCTGTCTGCTACAGACTCTGCTGGCAACTCCCAGGCCTCCGCAGGTCAGCCCCCAGCCAGGAACTCCCCCGGCAATTGCGCAAGCCTCTGCCTAGCACCAGCAGGGCCCCTGCAGGTCTGCCCTTGGTCAGGGACAGTTCTGGCAACCGCTTGGGCCTCCACCTGGGACCCAAGGGGCCTCTGCAGGCCAGCCTTCTGCCAGGGCCTCCACTGGTGACTGCCAAGCCTCTGCAGGCCTGCCCCTAGCAAGGAACTCCCCAGTGACTGCCTGGCCCTGCATCCCACACTTGCCAGACTTCTGTAGGTCTGCTTTCTGCCAGAGACTCCACCCGTGACCGCCAGCCCCCGGGCAGGGTCACTCCTGGCAACTGTGCAGGCCTCTGCCTGGTAACCCACGGGGACTCCACAGGCCAGCCTTCTTCCAGGGACCCCACCGGTGACTGCCAGGCCTCTCTGCAGGCCCACCACTGGCCAAAAACTTCCTGGACAACCACACGGCCCTGTGCCCACCACTTGAAGGGCCAGACACAACGGTGAAAAATAACCATGGGGTGGAATCAATGGAAAAACTCTGGCAATACAAAAATCAGAGTAGATTAACCCCTCCAAGTAACAACAAGGCAGACACAGCACAAGATCTCCTACACAGGCAAATGGCTGAGATGTCTGAAATCAAATTCAGAATCTGGATTGCAAATAAGATCAG
>CAUYON010165932.1:0-10623 GCA_963573935.1 Arctocebus calabarensis
TCTTTATATAGTGATCAAGAAAATGCCATGAAGGCTATCTGTAACAGTACGATCAAAACATTTCTGAATGTATATGAATCGTGCCCTATGATTGCACCAATGTACAGAATTATGATTCAATAAAATTATATAAAAAAAAGACATCATAATTGAATAACTTCACCAAAGGATTAAAGCTTTTAAACTATGTAGAAAAAGAAAATTAATTTATCTTGCTCTGGAAGCCCCATTGCTTACACTAGGGAAATGGTAGAAAACATAACTTAAAAGCCTCTTTCAGATTAACTCATTCTCAGTAGAATAGTACTCCGTCTTTGTTCAAACTCCAAAATCATTGTGAGAACTGTCTGTCAACTCTTAAAAAGTTTCTCTTTTCTCCTTCTTAGAAAGGTGTCTGGACATTTGCACACACTACCAACGTGAGGAGAGGTACTGTCCTTTGGCCACAAATGATGTCCCATGTATTGTGGTGCAGCTGGACATTTGAGCCTTACTTACCTCTGAGCATCCTGCCACGGGGCTCACTGAGTAAGAAGTATCCCTCCTGTTATTTTAGATGCTGTGTGGAATTGGCTTCATCCCTGCCATGATCTCCACTTGAGAGGTCTCTGCTTCCTGTGGCTGTTCATCTCAGCTCCAGGTCTCTTTTGGCTACTAGTTCTCTTAGCATCTCCATAGCTCCTTGGTCATTACAACTATCCATAAAGAATGTTGTTAGTAAAATAGTGTAGAGGCTAACTATGTGGCTTGTGGGTCCTAAGAAAATAGGACAGATATGTATCTGGGCTCCCCTGGTTCCAGCTGTGCGAACTTGAACTAGTTATTAAACATGTGAGGCTAGAAGGCTCGATTGTGTCTTATCTAAGAAGGGCTAATTCATTTCTTCAACATATGCTAATTTAGTGTTCATGACATACTGGGCAATTGTTGAGGGATGGACACACAGAGACATGATACTTACCCTGCCAGGGCTTGCAGTGTGGTGAGGAAAGCCAGGGACATCTCTGCTGGCACAATCTTAGAGACTTGGGATGGTAAGAGAACTGTTCTCATGGTCAAGAGATTATTTCTTTGATGCTTAACAGGTAAGACCTGCAATCAATAAGTGAAATCACAACATCTTGGTCTATTGGTGCTACTATAACAAAAATATCATAAAATACCAGAAAAGGGTGCTTATGTATTTCTCACAGATTGGGAGGCCAAGAAGTTCAGGATGAAGGAGCCAGAAGACTCAGTGTCTGGTGAGGGACAACTTTCTGGTTCATAGATAGCCATGTTCTCACTGAAAACCTACATGGCAGATGGGAGGAGCTCTGTCCTCTTCTGCACCCTTTAAGGCACTAATCTCATTTATGACGGTTTCACTCTAGTGACCTAATCATCTCCCAAAGGCGCAGACCTCCTAATGTCATCGCAGTGGGGATTAGGTTATTTCAGAGGAATATAAACATTTAGGACATAGTTTCGAGGCTGTTTCGAGCTTAGGAATAGGAAGTTCTCTGTAGATAAGTACAGTTGACCATTGAAGAACACAAGTTTGGAATGCACAGGTACACTTACAGGTGGGTTGTCTTCCACCTCTGCCACCTCTGACCAGCAAGACCAATCCCTCCTCTTTCTTTCCTTCCTCAGCCTACCATGAAGGTGATAAATTTGAAGACATTGATGCTGCTCCACTTTCAGTTAACAACTAGTATATTTTCTCAAATGATTTTCATAAAAGCATTTTCTTTTCTCTTGCTTGCTTTATTATAACAATACAGTGTATAGTACATGCAACATACAAAATATGCATTAATTGACTTTATATTATTGGTAAGGCTTCTGGTCAATAGCGGGCTATGAATAGTTAAATTCTGGAGAAGTCAAAGTTTCTATGTGTATTTTCAACTGTACAGGGTGTCAGTAATCCTAATCATATTCTTTGAGGGTCAACTCTGTTCAAGTAGTAAGGTCATTACTGGAAGTATCCAGTCAGAGGTGGCACAATTCTCAGGATGCTGCAGACCTTGTTTCTGCATGGGATGATGAGCTGGGCGAGGCAATCTGCTACTTCAAACCTAGTTATTGATGTGATGTTTAGATGCCTCAGCAGGAAGGTGGCATAACCAGGAGAGAACTTAATGATTAATGTTGCAATCAACCCCTAGATTGTCAAGTTCATCTGTGCCCATATATTGAGCCAATTCCTAATAAGTGTGTACATCTCTCTCTCTTCCCTATTATCAAGCAAGAGTTAATGCAAACTTTCTCTACTTCCATTGTCAATTTACAGTGCCGAGTTGAGGTTTGGGATACAGGGAATGTGAAGAGAACAGACAGAGAGAGCGAGAGAGTGCAGCTGCCTTTGTGCTCCTTAGGCACAGAGAAAAAGCAGGGGAAGAGGTGAACCTGGGGACAAAGGACAGATGGAATGTGAGGAGGGCACAGAAAAACAGATGTGTGAGAAATGCAGACTGGTGAAGTAAATGCAAGGCTAGAATAGTAAGGAGATAGTAGAGGAAGAAGAGGAAAATTAAGGCTGGGACCCAAGAAAGGAATTAGATACAATCAGAGGGAGACAATGAAAAAACAAAAAGGAAATGCAAAACAAAGCAGGAACAAACAACATTTACTACATAACACTTGATTTCCATTAAGGGGCTTGCTGAGCAGCGAACAGGGCAGGAGGGGGACATTAGTTGTGGCTCAGGCTCTCCCTCCAAAGTCGCACAGCGCAGATTATTCCAGATGGGCTCCAACTTGGGCAGGCCCATCCCTGGTTCACCAGAGGCCAAGTCTCTGGCTTTCTCTCTCTCTGCTTTCTCAGCAAAAGATGGACAGAGGACTTCAAGTCAGGCAAAAGCTTTTTACAACAAGCACAACATTTTATAAGTACATTTTCTTAACCTCTGATTCTTCTTCTAGCTCAGATAGCATACAAGGCTCTTACTGATAAGTCACTGGGTTGCACACATGCTCTGCTCAATTGAACACAAAATAAAAAATGTGATGCTTCTTACAGTAATGAGCATTATTTGCTTTATTTGAAAAGGATGGCTTATTCCTTATAAAGAAGCCGAGAAAAGATGATTTTCTATACTTGCAACTCTCATTAGCCCTTCATACAGCCAACCAGACACAGGACTGGACTTCATGGGCATCACTTCCAGAAGAGGTAGTTGCGTGAAGATAGAAAACTAGAAAGAACAGCTGTAGCCGTCAGCAGGAAGTGAATAATAAATCTGATGGGATATTATCCTAGCCCAACTAATAATTTTTTTAAACACTCATATATCTCTGTTGTCTTTCTTGTCTTCATAATTCATTAATGGCATTTTGTTCAGTGTCTTGTCTTGAGATCCTTTATTCTTCTTTAATCTTCATATTTCATACATGTCAGATTCTCTGACACATAGACCTGTGATAAAAACTCATCAAAGTCCTTGTTATGCCAAATTCCTCAGCACTGAGCTGTTGTCATCTGTTACTCTGTAACAATGTCTCTTCCTCTCTCCCTCTATCCTTCTCATTATCATTTATTTCTGGCTTGATATCTACTACTTTTTGTGTTCTTATTTTGAGGAAACAATCTTTTAGCATATTAGTAAAATCTATTAGTAAGTCTTAAAGAATACAGAATGCATTTAGAGTATATTTACTTGAAGGTTATATTCTTTCATAAACATCACTAACAACTTCAACATGTTTAAAAAAGATGAATAAAAACAAGTTTAAGTTTTCTGAGTTTGGGACTCAAAAAGTAAAATGGCTATATCCTAGGAGCAAAAGAACTCTTTTTTGCAAGTTGCTCACAAAGTGTCTTGACCGCCAGTTTTGGGCTAACTGTGAATCTTTGGGGGTTGAAATTCATTTACTCCTGGCAAAATGTGACTTCCTGTTTCTAAGAATAAAGGCTTGAAAAAACTTATTAAAGAGAGGCTCCAAAAAGACTCCTTAAACTTCAAACAGGTCTTACAAAAGAACATTCTGATGAGTTAAGTGCACACGAATTAGAAGCATATGTATTAAATTTCCCTTAAAATACACATGGGTTTAAAAATTAAGGGAAGGGAAAAGACTCTTGGCAAAAATCTATTTTAGGTTTGGCTGAATCTAAACCATTTGAAAAGCAATTCTAAGGAATGGGACAAAAGACAGATTAAAATTCTTAAACACTTTTGGGCATTGAGTACATTTCATTTTTTAAAAATGATTTAAGCTTACTTGAATATAAAATGCTGGATTGCTTTAAATTTCTACTAAAATGAAGGGAAAACTGCCTGACAGCAAGATCCATTTTTTAAAAACTTCAAATCCTTGGGAAAAAGTTTGAAGATCTTGACAATCTTAAATCAAAACCAGGACTGCCTAGAGTTAAAAATAAGACTAGTTCAAGGAAGTTGTGACTTTTGTCCTGTTTTGCTGCTCATGTTCTTTCAGGAAAAACTAAAAACCTTTCCAGACCCTTGTTTCTTCATCTCTCACATGGGTGATGTCATTTGTTCTTTCTCCTACACACACAGCTCTCTGTCTCTCTCACTCTCTCTCTCCGCCCTCTATCACTCCCCCCACCTCCGTAGGACACTGTGAGAATTCACTGGACAGTGTCAGTCAGCAGTGTGCAAGTAGAGAAAATATGGAGTCTTGAATGAACTGTGCTTAAGCCAGGCATAGTGACACAGTTCTAACCTGCCTAGAATGACAACAAAACTCAGATGGCTCTAAACTGATTGTGGTGGCTGCTGTGTACTCGGAAAAATGGACCAGAGTTAATATTTTAATAAATCCTATCTATATATAAAATGAGGGACCAATGTTTATGTTTCCTACCTGTATCTTATTCTTGAAATGTTCCTTTATAATAGATATGAAGATCTTGATATCTAACTAGGCCACGGAAATACCTGGTTATGAAAATGCAATACAATGTGGCTATTATTGCAACACAAAACCAACATCAAAAACCTAAAAGTGGCTTAGACCTGTGAAAGCCATTTTAAAGAATTCTTTAGTTCAGAATACATGGGATCATACATCCTTTTCTTTTTTTGAGGGGGGTGGGACAATAGGCAAAAAGTAGAACAAAGATAAAACAGAAACATGTATGGGGAAGGTCAGTATAATGTTCAAGGTTGATTTAGTTCATTGAGTATTTATTAAATGTGTTTGTTATACCAGACATTGTATCTATCTCATTAAAAAGACAAATGAAAACTTGTCTTGAATTTTAAAGCAGTCAGAATCAACAAATTAAACTTTTAACTTTCATTATTATAGTTCCTATAAAGCCTAGTGACTAAACACATGAGCTTTGACTCAACACAAATCCTAGTGACTAACATTTGGTCCGGACTTAAATACTACATCCACTGTTAATACTATCTATATGACCTTGAGAGATTCATATTATCTTTTTTTTAGCCTCAGTTTCCATGTCCATAAAATGGTGATGACAGCACCTTTCATGTAGACATGATGAGTATTAGTGCAGTGTCTAGAACATAATACACAGTTAGAATGATGGTTTCTTTCATTAATAATGTGAATAGAATATTCTTCAAGAACAGAGGAGACAGAATGGGGATGCTGTATAGTAGAGAGAAGCAAAGAAATAAAGTCTTTTGAGCTAAACCTTTGGATCAGTTTGTTTTTTATTCTGAAATAAACCACCTCAAAACAGAGTGACATAAAAGTAAATTTTTACTTTATCTTCTACATCTGTGGGTTGGCTGTGTAGTTTTGTAGTCTGGAGCAAATTAGCTAGAGGTGTATGGTCTCTAGATTAGCACTGATGTTATGTCCAGGGCTTTTGTTGACATGGGGAGGTTGAGAAAGCTGGAATGGTTGAGGTTCTCTCAAGTGATCCCTCTTTATCCTATAGGATATCCTGGGTTTATTCATGTGGGGAAAGAGTTTTCAGAATCAGTGCAGGGCCAGTTCCAATGTACAAGCCCTCTTCAAGCCTCTTTTTTGTTGTGCTCATTATTGATACATTGATCAAGCAACTCACATAGTCAAGAGCAGATTCAGGGAAAAGAGAAATAGATTCTATTTCTCTCCCTTGGTGGGAGGAGTGGCAAAGTCACATGGCAAAGAAACATGCATTCAGGGAGCTTTGAATAAACTGGTACTCACTATTACAGCAATCTGCCAGAACCTTAAAAATATCTTGAACTTTGGTGTGCATAAGACTCCCCTGTGGTGCTGATAAACCAAACTGATTTTGTAAGAGTATCAACACAGATGAATTACAAGGTCCTGGAGAAATTTATTGTCATTGTTTGACTATTGAATCAACTTAGAAGAGCAAACAGGATAAACTCCAAAGTAAGAACACAACTGAGTGGGGCAGCTCCTTGGTACTTCCTTTAACTGGTGATGGAGGCAGATGGAAATAGTGGCAATAGTCAATTGCCCAGTGTAGATCAAGAAACCCACCAGATGAAAGAGTCAAACAATTCTGAGGCACTGTGTTCCACTCTCTACATTTAGCTCTGAAGCTGCAGAATCTGTTATTACCAAGCCTCACAGTATGTGGCAATTGCCAGGCATCCCCTTTGTGCAGTCACTGAGGCCAGCACATACATGGGCATGAGCAAGTTGCAATGCAGTGCTGAGTGCAACTGATCATTACAGGTTCAAGAATTTGTAAAGGAGATTGTGAAAAATAAAAATGCTTATATAGAATTGACACTTTTCCCAAATTATTTAACTTCAAGTGCTATTGATTATTTCGACAATACCTGGAGAAACTCTGCCTTAAAGGATGAGTAGAAGTTTTCTGAGTGAGAAGGGAAAGATGTGCATTCCACAGGTAGGGACTAGGATGAAAAATGAACACATGCGGTGAGAGAGACAGTGAACAGCATGGTGCTAGGACATGGAGAGAAGAGGACAAGGGGGATGAATGTGAAGATAAGGATAAAAAGAGGACAGCAAGGAATTAGAGGGAAAAGCTGGAAAGTACAAAAGGATTTTTTTTTTTTAAATAGAAGCTAGGCAGACAGACTATCCATGATTATTGATACTTGTGGATGGAATAAAACTTGTGGTTGTAAAATTGACACAGTACATAGGGACAGCTGTAAATATATGACCTATTATAAAATACCCTTCCCTATTAACTCAATAACAAGGGCTTACTGAGCTCTTTGATGAGTTAGGAGTTCAGCTGCTTGATGTACACTGGAAGTCATATTGAAGGCATTCTACTTATTCACTTGTATAAACCCCAGGGTCTAATAAATGCTCTCAATCACTAAGAAACCCTCGGAGTTTTGTTGTGACTTGGACTGGAGTAGATCAATAGCTCCCTAACATGTTCATTAGGTTTAATATTTTATGCATATATAAGATGATTGATTATCTAAACCATTCAGATGTGATTACTCATCTTGAGTTCTGCTCATGGCCTGCTTGGTTGCAAAAGGGCTTTGTTATTAAGAAATCATAATGAAGTACTCTGGGTTTATTTTCAGCCATAAAGATAAGATCCATTCAAGTCTCAAGAGTTTTGAAGATGCTGAAGGTAGTAAATATCCCTGCTGGTCTGTACTAAATGAATTTCTGTTCCTAAGGTATTCTACCATAATAATTTTAATAATTTTGCAGACTTCTTTAAGTGTTCACTTGTGGGTTTCTAAAAGATATAAACTAGAAAAATAAATTAAACTAAGTTAAAGCTGTTTGTTTTTAACAATTTTTTTTTTATTCTAAAAGAGGCAAGATATCTCATTGGTGTGAGCCTGTGATATTATTTATTTGGAAATTTCTCCTACAACTCTTCTCTACCTATAACTCCCACAGTTGATCCTTTCCTATAGTAAATTGACTGTATGTCTGGCCATGTGATTTTGGAAAGCATTTAAGTGTCACATCCGAAAATAAAATTCATTATCTCTCCCAAATTAGATATATTTCCTGACTTCCCTAATTCTGCTGCTTCATAATCTCCCTAATCACCCTAGTTATTAAAGATGAAGATTTTATTAACACCTTCCTCATTATCATATTCCCCAATAGATTTCGAGCCTGTGGTTTCTATGTCTGAAAGACTTGATTATTTACCAACTTCTTTCAGTTCTACTGTCACTGGTCCACTTAAAGTTTTATTTTCTCTCCTTTAGATTATTGTAATGTAATAAATTATATTACTTGTTTTCACTATATTCTGTTTTTCCACCTAATCTATTCCCCTATTGATTCATATATTTATTCAGTAAACGTTTACCACATGCCGTCACTGTTCTAAACACATGAGATATACCTGTGAACAAAAGAAACATAAATCTCTGACATCTTGGAGCTTATATTCTACCAGAGGAGGCAGAAAATAAGTAAAATGAATACATAATTTGCATGGACTTCTATAGTACAAACAAGTTCTAGAGGAACAATGAAGCAGTAAAGAGAGATATGAGAGGTTGGGGAAGGACTAAAGTTTTAAATAGGGTAAATGAAGTTTTACTTAGAGATAAATTTTGAAAAAAATCAGAAGGAAAGAGGGAGTTAACTGTAATGTAGTTGGAGTAATGGTAGTTACTAACTGTTGTTACTCTACAACATACAAGTATCTGAAACTCATTGGCTTTATTTTTTTCATGTATATTTGTTATTCACACAATGCAAGAAGACTCATAGCCTTCCATATGGTGATTCGGGTTATAGGTTCTGTAATGAGTTTTGACCTAAGTGCCTGGAGTTAGGCCAAACTTCACATTTTAAGAGCTCAATCCTTCACATGACTACCCTCACTTCAGACAACAAGCGCAAATTATGGGATCCTTGGCCTTCTTCATTTCTGACAAGATGGCTATAAATTCAAGGGTGCCCGTAACCTCCTCAAGTTTGTTAATTAGGATAACTCACAGCATTCAGGCAAGTGCTGCATTTACTATTACAGTTTTTCTATTGTAACCGGATAAAAATCTGAACTAGTCAAAGATGTTTGATAGATGTTCCCTGCAAACTTTACTATCCATAGTTTTTCTGTCTTTTTTTTTTTTTTTGGAGAGACAAAGTTTCACTTTATCACCCACGGTAGAGTGCCATGGTATCACACAGCTCACAGCAACCTCCAGCCCCTGGGCTTAGGTGATTCTCTTGCGTCAGCCTCCTGAGCAGCTGGGACTATAGGCGCCCTCCACAATGCCCAGCTATTTTTTTTGTTGCAGTTTGGCTGGTTCCGGGTTTGAACCCTCGGTATATGGGGGCAGCACCCTATTCATTGAGCCACAGGTGCCACCCATATCTATAGTTTTTATTGTGGTTTCATTATGGAGACATGATTCACTGAACCACTGGCAATGTTACTAAACCTCCAAGAGTCCTCCTTTCAGGAGGTTGGATTCATACCACATGGTCGAAAGTCCAAACCCTCCAATCACATGATTGATATTTCTGGCATAGCCACCATCCATGCTGAGTCATCTCATTAGCATAAACTATTCAGAGACCGAAGACACTTCTGTTGCTCTGGGAAGTCCAAGGGCTGACAAGCTACCTCCCAGGAACTGAGGACAAAAGAAATCCAAATTATTACATAATTTCCTTCTATATGGTGCCATCTGCCATCTTCAATATGTGACTTCCAAAGTTGCCAGAGAAGAAAGAACAATGGAAGCTCATACTCTGGGTAAGCCCAGAAGTGATGCATACTCTATTCACATTCCAGTGGGAATCAGTCACACACCTATACCTAAATGCAAAAGGGCTTTGGAAATATAGTCTTTGGCTAATGCCAGATTTTCATAAATGGCTCTTGATGAAAGGAGAAGAAGAATCTTTGGTGCCAACTTAGTTAAAACTTTCTGTGGAGCAACCACTCTCTCATTAATTATTTTTTCTGTTTCCCCTCTCCAAAATCAAAGATTCCTGTTACACCTGTATTAGATCACCTGATGTTATCACCCTGCTTCCCGATGCTCTGTTTTTGTTTAGATTGTTGAAGTTTTTTTCTCTATGTGTTTAATACTGTTATATTTTTAGGTTTATTATTTTTTTCTAAATATCTAGTTTGCTATTAATTCTATCCAATGTACCTTACCTTATCACAGACATTGTAGTTTTCATTTTTAGAAGTTCAATATGAATCTTTTAAAATATCTTCTACTTTTCTGTTAACAAGTGGAAAAATCTTCCATGCTCATGGCTGGGAATAATCAACATTGTTAAAATGTCTATATTACCCAAAGCAATATATAACTTTAATGCAATTCCTATCAAAGCTCCATTGTCATATTTTAAAGATCTCGAAAAAATAATACTTCGTTTTATATGGAACCAGAAAAAACCTCGAATAGCCAAGACATTACTCAGAAATAAAAACAAAGCAGGAGGAACCATGCTACCAGACCTGAGACTCTACTATAAATCAATAGTGATCAAAACAGCATGGTATTGGCACAAAACCAGAGAGGTAGACGTTTGGAACAGAATAGAGAACCAAGGGATGAATCCAGCTACCTACCGTTACTTGATCTTTGACAAGCCAATTAAAAACATCCAGTGGGGAAAAGATTCCCTATTTAACAAATGGTACTGGGTGAACTGGCTGGCGACCTATAGAAGACTAAAACTAAACCCACACCTCTCACCATTAACTAAGGTAGACTCTCACTGGATTAAAGATTTAAACTT
>CAUYON010165936.1:0-11448 GCA_963573935.1 Arctocebus calabarensis
TCAGTAAGCTTTAGTTGGGTGCTGCCTGATCCACCTGAAATCCTTTCATCTTTTAAGTTTTTCTCTCTCCCCTTCCTTGTAAATCAAAACACCCGTTGCTTTAGTGCAACTTGTCTCTTTTGGGTGTGAGAAGAAGGCAATTTGATTAAATGAACTTACTACAAATCTTTAGTTGGTTCATTCTGTCTCTTTAAAAACGTGTATCTCTTTACTGCATTGTTTATGACAATAAAAGACTAGAAACAACTTAAATTACCTGTATTTGTCAGTAAGGCACTGATTAAATAGCGTGTACCTACACAGTTGGATACTACATACCATTTTAAAAAGTAGAAGCTCTGGGCTGCGCCTGTGGCTCAAGGAGTAGGGTGCCAGCTCCATATATGGGAGGTGGTGGGTTTGAACCTGGTCCCGGCCAAAAAACTGTAAAAGGTGGAAGCTCTTCATATACTGACATAGAGAACTCTCTAAACTTAAGTAAATAGAAACAGCAGTAGAATAAATAGTAAAAGGACAGCATCACTTCTCAGCCTTTTGGCTAAGATGAGGTGAAAAAGGAAGGCACAGACAAGTACCAAAATAAAGTACCATTTATTTTTTTAAGAAAAAAGGAAAAAGAAAACATATATAGCTATCTATTTTGTTTATTCCCAGTATCTCTGGAAGCATAAAGAAGATACTAGTATCGTTGGTTATCAGTGGAGGGGGGTAAGTGGATGTCTGGGGAGAGGCAGGGGGAAAGAAGATTTTTCTTTACTCTTTTGGACCTCTTTAAAAGTACATATTTAAAAATAAAATAAATCCACACAAAAAAGAAGCTTCATAGCAGCATTTTTTATAACAGTTAAAAGTGGAAACAACCCAAATGTCCATTAAGTAATGGGTGAGTACTATGTGGTGTGTCCATCTATACCGTGGAATATTTATTCAGCCATTAAAATGAATGAAGTTGCTGATGCATGCTATAACATGGATGGACCTTGGAAACTTTATTCCATGTGAAAGAAACCAGACACAAAAGGCCACATGTTGTATGATTTCACTGCCAGAAGAGACAGAAATAGATCAGTAGTTTGCAGGGGCTGGGAGATACAGAGTGATGAAGAGCTTTCTTTTGGGTTGATGAAAATGTTCTGGGTATGGTGGCTTACACCTGTAATCCTAGCACTCTGGGAGGTCAAGGTGGGTGGATTGCCTGAGTTCACCGTTCAAAACCAGCCTGAGCCAGAGCAGGACCTCGTCTCTTAAAAAAAAAAAAAAATAGCTGGGAGTTGTGGCAAATGCCTGTAGTCCCAGCTACTCGGGAGTCTGAGGCAAGAGAACTGCTTGAGCCCGAGAGTTTGAGTTTGCTGTGAGCTATGCCTCCATGGCACTCTACTGAGAGAAACAAAGTGAGATCTGGCCTGCCCAGAGGTTGGTTGACTGTTGTCTTCTGACAATCTTCCCAACTTCAGGTGCTTCATCTTGGAGTGGGTATGGGGGATTGACTACAATGCTATCTTTGGTCAAGAATAGGGTCGATTACGGGCAGTGCCTGTGGCTCAAAGGAGTAGGGTGCCAGCCCCATATGCCAGAAGTGGCAGATTCAAACCCAGCCCCAGCCAAAAAGAAGAAGAAGAATAGGGTAGATGGTATGTGTTTTGGTGCCACACTTGAGACTTTAGGCATTGCTGTACCCACCCAAGCTATGTCAACACAAACAACCTTATCTCACCTAAGCTGCTGAGTCCTTCCTTCCTTTAAGTTGCCTGACAAGATAGGGTCTTTAAGATCCATGTCCTTGGCATTTATTCAGAATTAACTCACCTAACACAAAACTAATCTGGATTCTGAGTGGAGCTGCATGATGGGTATAGATAGCCTCTTTTCTTTGTTGGCTATTTTAGGCCAACTTAAGCTAAAGATTTGATTACAGGGTGATCTGCCTTATTGATTAGTGCTTATAGGCAAACTCTCAGCTCTGTTAGGATAACTATTAACTCTAGCTAGAAAAGGTCACCCACTGAGCTAACTGGGTGAGTGCTAGGAATAATGTAGGGAAGACCTTTATTTACTCTAAGACTGAGCAGGTGACCTAAGCCTATTGGATCTTTCACTAGAGGACCAAAAGAGCTGAGCTTTGTTCTCCCTAAGTTTCCATCATCTGTTCATAAACCCTCCTTACCCATGTCGAATATACCCAGCTCTGTCCCCTGGGCTGTGCTGCTGCCAGAGGCCAATTACCGAGTTCTAGGACTTCGGTATTTGCTCTCTGCTGCTCCAATCATTCTCAGGCCCATGTTCCTTATAGGTAGGCTCTTTGCCAAGTTCCTGAGCTCTTATCTGTTTACCACATATCTGCTGTGAACTGGTAAAGTTAAATATAAATTGTACTTGCAGGAATCTGTTGCTTGAGTCAGCCACATTTTTAGAGGGTAGTTGAATAAACAATACCTAGTGCTCACTGTGTGCCAGCCAGCCACTATTCTAAATGTTACAAATATTTACTATTATACTTTATCACAATGACCCTATTGCATAGGTACTGTTGTTATCCCTGTTTCACAGATGAGCAGATTGAGCCACAGAGAAGTGAAGTGACACTTGCCCGTGTCATTCAAAAAAGTGGGAGAGGCAGGATTCAAGTCTAGGCATTCTGACTCCAGAGTATATGCTCTTAGCCATTTCCCTATATTCTCTTGAAAGTTTATAAAATAGATATACCTAAACTAAACTCAGGACAAATTTCACATTATTAGTCTTAGAACTAACAATGCTAATTGTTCAGTGACTCTCATATACAATTAAGTCTTGACTTTTTTCATAGAAGCCTTCAAAAATAGTTAGGATCCATTCTAAATCTTTCTATCCAGATTTCATTGAATGTGGTAGAATAATAACTCATGTGGTATATCTTAGACAATCTGGTCTTTCTTACCTGTTTATACTTGGGGCATACTTCAGCTGTTTGTTCTCTTTCATTATTGCACTTCTTGAAAATGAGCAGGAAAGGACTAGGCTTTGAGGTAGGTATGATGAGATCTTTCTAGGTGCGTGTCCTTTGGTGGCTTCTGCTACTCTACCTGCAGACAGACTCCCTGCATTCTACTTGCTGGACTTTGTGTTCCTGTCATTCTGTTCCTTTTCATGCACTTGCTGTCTGGCCTGGTGAACACATTCCTTGACTTAAAGAGCTTTGAAGTCGCTCACTCTTGTTCCTTAAGTGTCAAATGTTTTAGGTAGACTCTGCTTCCCCATCCAAACTAGTCCTTATCTCTCTCAACTCTGTATCAACCACAGCTTCCAAGTTATCTCAGCCACAGCTTATGGGTTCTTTGACTAGACTTTTGTTGTAGCATGAGAAAATCTACAAAGTGTTTTATCTACAAGTTACATAACTGTTCCTTGGTTTCAGGGGCTGTGACCCAGGTTAGCAGCTATTGGTGACTATCAAAATCGAGGGACCCAGCATGGTGGCTCATGCCTGTAATCCTAGCACTCTGGGAGGCCGAAGCAGGTAGATTGCCTGAGCTCACAGGTTTGAGACCAGTCTGAGCCAGAGCAAGACCTTGTCTCTAAAAAAGTAGCCAGGTGCTGTGGTAGGTGCATGTAGTCCCAGCTACTCGGGAGGCTGGGGCAAGAGAATCGCTTAAGCCCAAGAGTTTGAGGTTGCTGTGAACTATGTGTGAGATGTGGCAGTCTACCAAGGGTGACAAAGTGAGACTCTGTCTCCTGCCCCCCCCCAAAAAAAAATTAGGCTCAGCGCTTGTAGCTTAGTGGTTAGGGCACTGGCCACATGCACCAGGGCTTGGTGGGTTAGAACCTGGCCCCAGCCTGCTAAATAAACAAACTAAAAAAGAAAATAGCTGGGCATTGTGGCAGGTGCCTGTAGTCCCAGCTACAAGGGAGGCTAAGGCAAGAGAATCTCTTGAGCCCAAGAGTTTGAGGTTGCTGTGAGCTGTGACACCACAGCACTCTACTGAGGGCGACAAAGTGAAACTCTGTCTCAAAAAAAACACACATTAAAAATCAAAAGTGTACATTGTCACGAGTAAAGATCCTTTGCTGTAAATAGTTTGACACGGTGCAAGAAACAGTGCCTTGGGAGTCCAAACACCCATGTTCTAGACCTGGAGCCACTGTTAATTCAGGAAACCAAGTTATCTCTCCATGTCTGAACCTAACCCGTCTGTATTTCAGGTGGTTTGGGCTAGATGGTATCTAAGACCACGTCCAACTCTATCATTATGCAGTCTTCACAAAGATGGGAACATGTACAAATCTGACCCATTTTATCTTTAGGTCCTCCAAGCTTCTCCAACTTTTGGGGGAGCCTATGATCTGTCTTCACCATGCACAGATTTACAAACAGGGAAGACAAATTACCATTTGTGGCAGTAATTTAATGGCAGACCACATACCAATAGCATCACTCTGGTCCTGCCACTGAGTTTTCAGAAAATAGTGCCTGTCCTGGAACAACAGAAGCACTCTTTTCATAGTGCTTGCATGTTTGCTCTCTCAGACATGAATCACTGTGGCCCCCACTTTCTCTGTCTACTCGTAAGTACTCCTGTGTTGGAATCCAGATTAAGATGCTGCATGGCCTGACAAATAATGGACCTTAAGGAATCTTGGCAGAGGGAGGCCAAGTGAGGTTTCACTTTATGTACGTTCAGTCATCGGGAAACCTAGATTGCCCTGCTATCAAAATAGTCCACTCTCTTGCCTAACAAAATATAGACTTCCTGAATGACATCCAGGTCACTGCTTTCTCTTTCCTCATATCATGCTCATATTCTCATTGCCATGCACCATGTTAAGTGTAGATAATCTACTGACCAAACCACACAGAACCACTCATGAATCTTTTCAACTTTGACCTTGAATTCTAGGTTTATCCCCTGTTTGGGGTTTGAAAATACCAATGCATAATAAAGTAATGTATTAATTATAGTCCTTTGGTAAATCAAGATTCGTTACATACTACTAGTCTTGATGTTTCATACTAGAAAGCAAGCTCATGAAGTATTATGATAACACCTCTGATCAAGGCAGCTGAGTATCAGTATTCAGAATAAAAATATATGGATAGAAGCTTATTTGATTTGCTCTTCTTTCCTGTTCTAGATATTAATCAGCTGGGTAAATCGTAGAATACGGTCATGGAATGTTTAGCCTTCAAGCATCTAACAGTGGCTCGAATGTTCATAACAGGTGGCCTTAGTGAATGCCAGGATTTAGTATGATTGAAAGGGTGTTTTGAGTCATGGCACATGGCAACATGGAAATAAAACAGATATATCACAAGTGGGTGGTAGAAATAAACTGGAAGAGAATTTTAACATCTAAAATATGACAAAGATTTATTCCTGCCAGCTTCTCAGTTTCATAAAACAGTCATTTTCTCTTGATCTGAGATTCCTTATTTGTATTATGTATTTCCTTCTAAAATTCTTTCTGGTTTCTATTTCATTTCTTCTTTAACTTTGCTATTCATTTTGTCTTTTTAAGTACCACTTGTATTTTTTAAAAAATCTGAAATCATCTTAGTGCCTTGTTCTGAAAGTATTTGTTTAGTGTCATGGCAGTGATTTTTGGTTAGAGGCTGAGAAAAGTGTCTATAATGGTGATTTTCAACTGATATGCCATGAAAGGATCTTAGGTGTGCTGTGAAAATTTTTAAACATCATTAAATTATTTTCAAAATAAGTTCAAAGCAAGGGTGGGCGCTGTGGCTCATGTCTGTAATCCCAGCAGTCTGGGAGGCTGAGGTGGGTGAATTGCTTAAGCTTAGGAGTTCAAGACCACCCTGAACAAGAGCAAGACCCTATCTCTAAATACTAGCCAGGCATTGTGGCGGGCATCTGTAGTCTCAGCTACTTGGAAGGCTGAGACAAGAGAATCACTTGAGCCTAAGAGCTTCAAGTTGCTGTGAGCTATGACGCTGTGGTACTCCACTGAGGGTGACAAAGTAAGACTCTGTTTCAAAACCAAAAGAAAACAAAACAAAAAGCAAAGAAGTTCAAAGCACAGAAGGTGAATTCTTTTGTTTTTTTTTTTTTTGCTCTTTTTTGATCAACATAATTTAAATGTGCCATGGAAGATAGGTTCCAGTGTGCCGGGAGATAAAAAATGTTGAAAAACACTGATCTCTGTAGGATGTGATTAGGATAGTTCCTGCATCTTGGTAAAAGTATAGCAACACAGGAAGGGGCATACCTTGGGGACAGGAGACATTTAAAACTGTTACTAATCATAGAACATTACCAAAATTAAATGACAGAGGCCATGGCACATGCTTGAATTCTTAATCTCTGTGTGAATGTTACAAGGAAACCTTCTAAGCCCTAGTCAACTGTAAAATGAATAGGTCTTCAGTAGAGTTAATTAGCATTTCAGGGTGTATTGGTGTTTACAGGGTCTTCTATTTCATGTATCTTATCTCATTTGTAACAGGTCTTCCTCTTTTCATAGCCACCCTTTCATTTGCTCTGAGATTCAGAGACCCTTTGGGGAGGCAGAATTTCAGGTCTGCTTTCATTTGAACCTTCTATGACCAAATCACCCTTCATTGGGAGCTCTGGGGGTGCTCCCCTGTATTATTAACAGCTATGCCATGAATTTTGACATTTAAGCAGTGACTTTGCAAAATTGGACTTGTCAGTAGGAAAAAGTACTCTTCCCACCTTAAAGATTGACAGGAACATGAGATGGCTGAAGCTGTACTGGCTTTTTTCTGGCAAGAGTACATAGGACAAGAAATACTCTAAAGAGCCCAATGTTGAATCACATCATATCATAGTGCATGACTTGATGCTTTAATCTTGCAGTTGGACTTACTCAGGAGGAATTGTTGGCAGAGGGACTAGTGGCCTGACAAAATTATATTGGGAAGAATCTTGCAGTGTATTAATTTAGTAGTAGTAGGCATAAGAAAAAGTGTAAAGTTGCTGTGAGCTGTGTGACGCCACGGCACTCTACCAAGGGCGATAAAGTGAGACTCTGTCTCTACAAAAGAAAAAGTATAAAAAAAATTAAGATGAAACTACTGTGTTTGTAGGACATGCACCTGTCTTCATCAGAGAAGTTTCTGTTCAAGTCTCTTGCCCACATAGAAATAGGGTTATTTATTCTTTTTTTATTGATTAGTTTGAGTTCTCTGTAGATTCTAGTTATCATACCTTTGTTGGAAGCATAGCCTGCAAAAATCTTCTCCCATTCTGAAGGTTGTCTGTTTGCTTTGCTTATTGTGCTCTTGGCTGTATAAAAGCTTTTTAGTTTGATCAGATCCCAGTAATGTAATTTGTTGCTTCAATTGCCTGGGGGGTCCTCCTCATAAAATATTCTCCCAGGCCGATTTCTTCAAGTGTTTTCCGTGCACTTCTTCTAGTATTTTTATAGTTTCATGTCTTAAGTTTAAATCTTTTATCCAGTGAGAATCAATTTTTGTCAGTGGTGAAAGATGGAGGTCCAGTTTCAGTCTTCTACAGGTTGCCATCCAGTTCACCCAGCACCATTTGTTAAATAGGAAGTCTTTCCCCCACTAAATATTTGTGATAGGCTTGCTCATCATCCTTAATCATCAGAGAAATGCAAATCAAAACTACTTTGAGATATCATCTAACTCCAGTAAGATTAACCTATATCACAAAATCCCAAAACTACAGATGTTGGCGTGGATGTAGAGAGAAGGGAACGCTTCTACACTGCTGGTGGGAATGCAAGCTAATACGACCTTTTTTGTAAAGAAGTTTGGAGAACATGCAAGGAACTAAAAGTAGACCTACCATTCAATCCTGCAATTCCTGTACTAGGTACATAACCAAATGATCAAAAATTATTTTACAACAAAGACATTTGCACCAGAATGTTTATTGCAGCCCAATTCATAATAGCCGAGACATGGAAACAGCCCAAGTGCCCGTCGACCCATGAATGGATTAACAAATTGTGGTATATATACACCATGGAATACTATGCAGCCATAAAGAAGAAGGAGACTTCACATCTTTTATGTTTACCTGGATGGAGCTGGAACATCTTCTTCTTAGTAATGTATCTCAAGAATGGAAATGTACTCAATGTACTCAATACTACTATGAAATCAATATATAACCACCTACACTCTCATACAAATGGCAAAACATAACTATAGTTCAAAAAGTAGAAGGGAAGAAGAGAGAGAGGGGAGAAGAGGGGGGATATGGGAAGAAGGAGGGTATTCACGGGGACCTCACCTAATATGCATGATGCAATGGTACATTTCAAAACTATTAAGAAATGATTATAATTGTGATGGATATGTTACTTCGTTCAATGTAAGCATTTCACGTTGCATATTGAAATAGTACCCTGAACCCCATAAATGCATCAATGTACAAAGTTATGATTTAATAAAAAAACAATTTAAAAAAAAAAAGAAACTACTGATATATCCAAGAAGTCTCCATTTCATGCTGTTATCAGCCCCTTGCCTCTAGCCATGACTAATGGCCAATAATTGTCTGAATGAGTGTTCAACCATTTTGTAATTTGTTCAGTAAAAGAAAAATACAGCAAAGAAAGAAGGGTGACCACAAGTCAAGCTGTGAACAAGGAACTCCTGAGAGTGGGCCACTGAATTTGCTGTGTTTGACTCTTCAGTTGCACCACTTTGAATTTTTGAAGTTTGATCCTCTTAGTGCTATTTCTGAGGTAAGGAAGTTAGGATTAGGTTGCAGGGCCAGAATATCCCCAAATGGGATTTGTAGTCTTCTCATTCTCTCTCAATACTTGGACCCCATTTAAGAGGGGTTCATCATTAACATCTCAGAAGAACCTCATTGTAAGGTCTAAAATAAAATGTCGCTGTTCCCCAACCTGGATCTGCCTCCCAAATTTTCCATCATTTTACTTGTCATCCAGTATCATAACCTCAGAGGGATTGTTGGCTTCTTCCACTCCTTTCCATTGTAATCAGTCCTTTCAGCCCTGTTCCACAGTGTTCCTTATTACTTAACATATTGTCTCGTCACTGTCTCTTATACATTCAGTCTTTTTTTTTTTTTTTTTTTGAGAAAGAGTCTCAAAATGTGCCCCTGGATAGAGTGCCATGGCATCACAGCTCACAGCTTACTCAGGATGGTCTCGAACTCCTGAGCTTAAGCAATCCACCTGCCTCAGTCTCCCAGAGTACTAGGATTACAGGTGTGAGCCACTGTACCTGGCCTCATTCACTCTTTTCTTATGTGTCATTTGAACCAATGTGGCACCCTTGTGGGATAGCTCCCTGTCTCCAGAGGAAGATAGATCTCTTCCTCTGAGATCTGCGCTTCTTATTACTACTTGAATTGCTCTGATCTTCCCTTGTACCAATCGCAACAAGGTTCTCTATGCTCTGGCTTTCCTTGCTTCTCTAGCTTGGGGTCCCACTACTTTTCGTGTATGCTTCTGTTACTCTCCCTGTGCCCCGTAGCTGCATCCTGCTTCTTTAGCAGGCCCTGTGTTCTCATACTACTGTTCACACTGTACACTTTTCTTGGAATGCCCCCTTCCCTTTCTCTACATGCTGAAGTCCTAACCATTCTTCAGGACCAGCTCAAATGCCATGACATCCATCAAGTCTTTTCTGATCCTTAAACCTGATGTGATCTCTCACTGTGATAAATCCCACTTACAGCACTTTACATTTTACATCTTTCTCGTAATGCCACACTCTGCCTTGCAAGGTAGTTAGTCATTTATGTGTTTGTCTTGATACACTTGAAAGTAAGGACTGTATTTTATTCCTGTGGCCAGAAAAGCATCTTGCACACATAGTGGGACATCTGTTTAATACATATTTGTCATATAAAATAAATGAATGGATAGAGTGGTGTTATATACAGGTGAACCCAGTGATAGGTTGCATTGCATCTGTAGATAGTTGGAAAACTCTTCACAGAGTGTGGATAAACTCTGAAGTAAGTGTTTCCACGAGGATTAAGTGCAAAAGGAAGGAAGCTTAGTGAGCTAGTACTCACTGAAAAATTGCCCTGATTTTGTCTCGGCTCCTGTGGCTCAATGGGCTAAGGTGCCAGCCCCATACACCTGAGCGAATGTGTATCGAATGGTTCGAATCCAGCCCAGGCCCACCAAACAACAATGACGGCTACAACCAAAAAATGGCCGGGTATTGTGGCGGGAGCCTGTAGTCCCAGCTGCTTGGGAGGCGGAGGCAAGAGACTTGCTTGAGCCCAGGAATTGGCGGTTGCTATGAGCTATGATGGCACAGCACTCTATCCAGGGTGACAGCTTGAGGCTCTGTCTCAAAAAGAAAAAAACTGTCCTGATTTTGATAAGAGTGTGAGACTTAAAGATCTGAAACGTGACTTTCAGGTACCAAAAAGAGCTGCTCACTAAACTCTAACAACACTATACAAAGGTGCTTGGTAAACAGTACAGTGATTATTAGGGATATTATTAAAGATCACACTGTTAATGCTGAACATGATTGGCTCAGATGCCAATGAAACCAGGGACTGCTCAGGCATCTGGTAAATAACTGACAGTGTTTTTGAACTACTGATCCAGGACAGGAAAAAGTTACCAACTATTATTACTGAGAAATAATTTTTCACATTGCAGAGGAGTTTTGGGAGGGAGGGTGTACAAAGTCTAGTTTTTCGAGAATATCTGTAGTGGGGACAGAACAGGCAGAATTACCTGGTTGATATAAATGGCAGCTGGAATAAATGCTGTTGTAGGACCAAGTTCCCAGCTCACACTGGATTGTCAATTCATTGTGGTCAGAAGGTAATTTTCTTACCTTTGTATTTTCTCTTGTATTTCAGACAAAATAGATGCATGGTTATTAGTTAACTTCATAAGGCTACAAGCCTGTCCATATCCTGTTGTTGCTTCTCAAAATGATCAGACACCTAAAGGAACTACTATATTTGCTAGAAGAATACACCTGATGTGTAGCTTGGAACTATAAATTCAGGAAAGAGTTTGGCACATTAAGCTTATTGTTCACAGCATTAAAAGAGGGACATTAAAATCCTTAAACAAAGGTGGAGACCTCTTTCATGTTTACATGGATGGAATTGGAACATATTCTTCTTAGCAAAGTATCTCAAGAATGGAGGAAAAAGTATCCAACGTACTCAGCCCTACTATGAAGCTAATTTATGGCTTTCATATGAAGGCTATAATCCAACTATAGCATAAGAATATAGGGAAAGAGGCAAGGGAGGGGAGAGGAGGGGGGAGGATGGGTGGGTAATTGGTGGGGCCACACCTACAGTGCATCTTAGAAGGGTACAGGCGAACCTTACTAAATGCAGAATACAAATGTCTTCGTATAATAACTAAGAAAATGCCATGAAGGCTAAATTAATCAGTTTGATGAAAATATTTCAGATTGTATATGAAACCAGCACATTGTACCCCTTGATTGCATTCATGTACACAGCTATGATTTAATAATAAAAACAATTAAAAAAT
>CAUYON010165939.1:0-16575 GCA_963573935.1 Arctocebus calabarensis
CTGGGGAGGCAGTGGGACGAGACGGTCTTGAGCCCCTGAATGGTCGTTTGCTTTGATGTGGGAGTGCATGGCAGTCTATCCCGGGTGAATGCTTGTTGCAATGTATCCAAAAAAAAAATATAAAAAAAAAATCAATGGGTAAATACTTACAAGGTCTGCATGCAAGAAATTATAAAATGAGTGAAAAACATTAATGACAACATAAAAATGTAGAAATTATGCACACAGGTAAAGACTCCCTACCACAATAGGGTAATTGCCCTTAAGTAGATCTACAGATTAGAAATGAAAGTCTTGACACTTTTTATTTGAAAATTGACAAACTCATTCTAATATATACATGGAAAAGCAAAGGCCCATAGATAAATTTCTTTACCAGCAGGTATAGAGACTTATAAAACTAGAGTAATTAAAATGTGTGGGATTGGCACAGAGACAGAAAAATTGACCAGTGGAAAAGAGTTCAGAAACTGAACATCTACATGGAAACACTAGTATACCGTTTCATAATTAGAAGCACACATCAAAATCACCTGGAAATTTTCTACCATAACCTGCCCCATCCAAATTTATAGAACAAGATACCTCTACAGATGTGCCTTAAACACCAATCATTAGGAACTACTACTGAAATATTACATCTAGTCTTAAAGTCATCAATAGGAAACTCCAACTTTAATTGAAATGATGTATAATGAAACCAACTTTACGTAGGCAAATTGGTAAGAGTTTAGTTCCTACAGCATATTTCTAGTAACAATCACCAAACTTGTAAAGACCAAAACACTTCTAGTATTAAACTTTGAAATAAATGTGAGCTATGCATTTAAGATTAATAAAATGAATCGTTTACCTCCTTATTCCAATTCAGGGTTGTGGGCATCCAGAACCTGTCCCTGAAGCTCAGGATGGGAACCCACGGGGGACACTCAAACACACCCCCAACACACTCTGAGACCACACAGACACGCCAGCTTACCTGGTGCACGGCTTTGGTATATGGAAGGAAACTGGAGGACCTGGAGGAAACCTACACAGACACAGGGAAGTGCCAAGATCCACAAAGACAGTGGCCCTGTGTGGGAAGTGATTTTTTTCCCCTCAACTTTATAATGAAACATTGAATGAAATAATATTATTTGAGGACCTGCTGCATACTGGTTAGTGAAAAGTTGCCTCATGAACCAAACTCCAATCTAAAGTTAGATTCCCCTTTTTCTGAGTGGCTGATCAAAAAAAGTCCTCACTTCAGGAAAGCCTTCACCTCATACTCAAAGAGGTCTAGGTCTATCTTCAAAACCTCCATTGGAAAACTATGTCTGAAAAAGGCCAGGTTTCATACAAGACACACTTACCTAGTAAGACTTCAAAAAGAGAAAGCAGCCTGAGGTCAGGACTGGCCTCACACACAGCCAGGCCCAGGTGGTGTCAGAAGCTGGCCTGGTGCTCCCTGCTAGACTGTGTTGTTCTTTTGGACATGAACAATCTTAAATGTTCATGCAAAATGCAACATCAGACAACGTCATTCTGTCACTGTGATGAAGAGATGAAATAAGACTGCTTCATAATTTTGTCTAAGCAGAGAAAAAACAAAATTACTATGTGAACCACACAATACCAAACATTCCCTCTCTCAGGTAATAGGACAATGGCTTCGTCAGTTGCAGCTTTAGCCTAGATCTAATCTTCCTTCTTTTACGCTGATATTAAGATATCCAATCTACGACTTGTCCCTACTTCCAGACAGCACCCAAAACAGTACTCTTGCTTATTTGGAACCTCCCCAAATCACCTAACCAAAGCCCAAATCCTACCACCCTCTTACAGAAATGTCCCACAGTTCCCTGAGGTGTACCCATGGTGTGGATTCTCCCTCTTGCAAGAAACATTTAAACCCAGCTTGTTTAACTACAGGTGAGTTTCTGGAAGTGTTTGAAGTGTTTGTCTCCTTTCACCAGCACAGTATTTTGCAGAGTAAACTTAGACCCAAGAAGGTTTTGCCTAAGGTTATACTGCTAACTGAAATTCTAAAATTTGCTAATACAGACACTGTAAATAACTTTCAAACAAGTAGAAAAAAAAAATGTTTTTCACCTAAGTTTGCGACCTTGAGGATACTGAGAACACATCAAGACTTAGGGTAAACTTAAAACAAGGGAGTTTGGCAAATCATGTCTGTATTCCTTTCTGTTTAAATCCCTTGTTGTTCACCTGATACTCTGATTTGGCAACTTGGATCTTCTAAAGAGTTAGTATTTGATGAAAGGGCAAAAATCATACCCAAGCTAATAAATATTAGCCCTTTAATTAACAAAATTTGAGGCTTTTACCAAAGCAGTTAGATTAACAGCACACATCTTTCCATGCTACTCAAGAACAGTCAATTCGCTTGTCTCACTCAGATTCATATACTCATTTAAAAAAGCTGTTCTAGCGTCCCATCAATTTTGAGTGTTATATTAATAGAAGGTAGAGGAAAACTGTAAGCACAGGAAAATTACCCAGAAAATACCGGAGATAGGGTTGAGGCTGGATATTTCTGAAAACCTGATAAAATCTTAACACCAAACTACAGATTTACAATAGTAGAGTTAGTGATTTCCAGTCTTATTTTAACACAACTCCTTTCTTGTAGTTCTTCAAAAGTACAGAAAGAAATAATATGGCACCTCTAAAAATATTGAAAGCTAAATGTGTAAGAGTACAACCATAACTTTAAATCTCATTAGATGTTTCACATCTAGACCAAAAAAGTTTTTGACATTTTTAAAGAGTTTAGGTGAGGTTATTGGGGATGTCCTTCAATTTAGACTTAACATTTCCTTAAAATGAGATTCAGGTGAGATATTTTAGACCCTAGCCTACAGAGGTTGTGTTTTCAGTGTAATGAGAGGGTGCATGATATCAATTTGCCCCATTATCGATATTAATAAGCTTGATCATTTGGTTATTGTAAAGGTCTCTTTTTGGCTTCTTAAAACTTTGAGACTATATAAATATTCTCACGTAAATTTGTATGTTTTAATACATGTAAAACTTTCGATGGTTTTAGGATCTACTCATTTGTGACTTTTTTCCATTCATATTTCTAATTAATATATTTTGAAAGACTTGCTGATGGTGCTGTGCAGGGTATTGAATGGGAAACTCTGATACTTCTCTTAAATATGTGGAAGGCAAATTGAATATAAGAGTTTGTGAACACTGCATGCGTTTGTGAACCTCTTCAACTTTTGTATGTTTGACTCCATGGAAAATTCGCCTTAAAAAGAATTGTAAATAAATATTCAACTCTAACGCGGGCCAACATGTTCACGGAGTGCAGCGTACTAAGATATGCATTTTAAAAATAATATAGTTTGGGGGAGGTGATAAAATATGGAAAAATGTGCAAAATTTTCTGTATGTTTGAATGTTTTCATACTAAAAAGCTGGATTTAAAAAAAAAAAAACACACTGGGGCGGCGCCTGTGGGTCAAAAGAGTAGGGCACCGGCCCCATATACCGGAGGTGGAGGGTTCAAACCCGGCCCCGGCCCCAGCTCAAAACTGCAAAATGCATAAACAAAACAAAACAAAAACACTGCGAGAAGGCCACCAAAACGTTTGAAAAACGGGATTCTGCAGGGGCAGGCATTCGCTGACGACTCTGAGAAAACATCTAGGCCACCCACACCCATCTCCACGCTCTCGAACTAAGCCCAAGGCATCCTAGCCGCCTCCCTGCTGATCTCCCCTCCCGAAGCCACCACCTCCTGCTCGCCCAGCCTCAGTCCGTTCTCAGAACACACTCCATCACCTGGTTCCCAGAACTCAGACTGCGCAGTGGTCTTGTCATCATCGGCAAGGGCTCAGAGGAGCACACGCCTCCCTAAACCTCCCTCCCGGCTAGCCATACCCGCTACCCCTCGCCCCCGGCTCCAGGCCCCTGGCCCCACTTCGCCTGACACGTTTTCATAATCATCTCAGGCTCCGGACAAGCAGCAATGAAACCTGATCATATAAGGAAAATATTGTGGGCTCATTCGAGGGCTGTATCAGGGACCCGAGAGCGCCCTAACCTACCACACTCGCTACACCCCAGCAGACAACAACCTCCCCCGCCGGGTACTCAAACCCGCTCCCGAACCCGGCAGAGCGCTGGACCTCCGCCCAGCAGTCTGCGCAGCCGCCCGCGCAGAGACCCGCAGATCCGCGACCTCTGGATTCACCGCCCTCACGGAATCCGCCCCAGCCAATCCGCCGCGCCGCCGTCGTGCCCGCCCACGAACTTCCGGCTCCGCCCCCAGCCCGGACTGTCTGCGGGGTCTCCCTGCGGCCCAGTCGGTTTTAGGTGGTCGGTGTGCAATCGCCTCCACGTGTTTTCAATACCGCAGGCGAGGCTGAAGGGGAACAGTGATTACCTGTGTGTGGGAGGAGGGCAGGGGTAGGATGGATGAGGGCTGTCAAGTCAAATTCTCTCGATTTCGAAACAGGGAAAGTCTGTAAAAACTGACGTGAAGAGAAAGTCCCCTGGCAAGGCACGTGTTCATCTCCCCCGGCCGTCTCCCTGGCAGACTTGGCACCTCTGATTGCTACAGGATGCAGCGAAGGGAGCCGCGGGGCAAAGACAGGGAACAACGCTTAGGCCGGCTGGTTGGGGCGGGGAGCCCGCGGGAAGTAGGCGAAGGGGCAGAGACGCGGCCTCCGAGTAGCAGCGGGGGCGTGGCCTGGGGCACCGCCACACCCCTAAGGGCGGGATGACGGCGGCTCCCCCGGGGACACAGTGCACGGCGACGAGAATCCTGCGCTGCTCGGCACCAAGCCGCCGCCATGGCCCTGCTCCGAGGTGAGCGCGGCCGGCTCCCCTCTGCCCTTTGGGTTCATGTCCTCTCCGGGCCAGGCCTTCACATCCAGGCTCGGCGGAGAGTCGGGGTCGTGGGGTGACTTCAGTCTTACGGGTTCTAGAGGGTTTTGATAAAAACCCAACCCGAAAGGAAGGTTTGAGTTAAGGACAAAACTCTTGCTTGTAAGGCGCTAGCGACCGCGATTTCGGTGCACCTCGCTGTTGAGAGCAAGGTTTGCCTGCTTCTGACCTTGGAGGGGTTCCTTTCCTTGCTGTTCAAGCCTAGCTACGGCGCTTTAGGAAAAATGGGCGATGCCGTACGCTGGAGGCCAGCGAGCTCTGGGCGGCGGGTGAGCAGGGCGTGCGGGAGGGATGGAAGATGCCCTCCAAGGGGCCCCAGCGCATTTCCGCCCGAGTGGCTTGACCTCCAAAAATTATAGGTGGGAGGTTCTGTTTGAAGACCTGCCTTACTCCCTTTTCTCTTCCATTACTGTAACTGGAGCCAATGCAGGAAACGTGTACGTCATTTAGTACTTAAGTTCTAGAGTTTACCTTGTTTAAAACAAATACGCAAACTCCCTTTTCATAGCAAATGGTCAGTCATTGGAATCTTTATTTAAAGATTCACTTGTCTGCTGAAGAACATTCAGGTAGAACACAAAGACCCTGAAACAGGAAAAAGCTTGGGATCTAAGAACCAAGCATTTTGGTGCTCCAGGGCCCTGGGGGGTTTAATTCTAAATTCAGTGGAGAGCCGTACAAGGATTTAAAGCGGGGAATGACAGGATCTGATTTCCAGTCAGTCCGTATTTATTCAGGCAGAGGAATTGTCTGTTTAAAAATGAGGAGACCTTTTAAGAGATTTATCGTAGAGGTCCAGGCAACAGCAAATGACAGCTTTGATTCCCTTGGGGGTCGTGAAGTTGGGGAAAAAGGGAGAGGATTTTGAGATAGATTTGGAGGTGGGTTTGATAAAATGTGTGATAGGTTGGATGTGGGGAATGACTAAAGGTTTCTGGTTTGAGGAACTATGTTCATGATGATACCACTTAGGGAGGGAGGAAAACTGGGGGAGGAATAGACTTGGACAGGAAGATTGAGGATTCAGTTTTAGGAAAAGAACTTTGATACCTGGGAAGCACCCAAGTGGAGATGTCAGGTAGGCCCTGGAAGGGGATCTGGAAGTCAGAAAAGTTCAGATGGCATGTGAAAAATGGGTGTTCAGGAACAAAATGGAGCATGTATGCAGTTTCCGGAAAAGCCTATCCCAACTGTGAACTTGCATGTTGAACTGTTTTTTAGAGGAGACATCAGAAAATCCACTGAATTTTTAAAAGCTGCATTATAATGAGCTCTATTTCTAAAAAGGAAATATTTTTATTGCTCCCATTTTAATATTTTATCAATGGGTCTTACCTTTTTCTTATAGTATGAACCCCTTTAAAATTTGATGAAAGCTGTAAACCTGGCAAGGAAAAAAAACCTACATCGACACCTTTTAAGAAAATATAAAATGTATACATTTGTAATACAGTTTACTATAGTGTTAGAATTCGTGATCATACTTTTTCCCATTTCTCTGTTTTACAGGTAAGGATACTAAGTCTGGACAGGTAAAGTGGCTTGATCTTCAGTTAGTGATGTTATAGACTAGTTAGAGTCATTAAGGGTATGCTCTTCTCTTAAGTAGCATACCTAGTGTTACCAGATTGGTGGTAAGAAAGAGCATGACACTGCTGTAGGGAAAACGACACGTTGGAATTAACTTTGGCAAAGATTATGATTAATTTACTGAGTTTCAAGTCAGCAAGAAGCAATCCCTCAGGTTTTTACTAGCACCCACCCCAGTGTTCGGCAGGAGGTTCCTGCTCCTCATTAGGGTTGTTGGGAGTATTCATATATCTCTTCAAGGCAAGTAGGCCCACTAAAATACCTTAATCTGAAACAGAAATAGGTGCCAAAGCACTTTTCCTTAATTTTCCCTGGCTGCTGTCTGTAGTTGTTCTGAGGAAGAAAGGTAGGCAGAGTTCCTGTCTGTCTTCTAGTGGTGTTTTTCCTGTTCTGCCAAATCATCACATCTTAGCAGGCCCTTTCTTGGTGCATCTACCTCTCTACAGTTTGGATCTGTATGTCTTTTTACTGTCTTTAAGTTTTGGAAAATCATTCAGAGCCTTTTAAAATGGAAAAGATTTTAGTTCAGTGTTAGAGATTGATAAATTTTAGACCTCTTAATATCCATGCAAAATTGACATCAAATCAAATTTGATATGGTATCTCTAGTTTATGAAAGAACCTTTAAATTGTCTAATCTTTGTATCTGCACATCCTA
Source organism: Arctocebus calabarensis (assembly GCA_963573935.1). Lineage (NCBI taxonomy): Eukaryota > Metazoa > Chordata > Mammalia > Primates > Lorisidae > Arctocebus > Arctocebus calabarensis. Next base: position 7,154 of record CAUYON010165939.1, read on the forward strand.
GATTATTTTGAATATAATTATATGTATATATATCATGTATGTAATTATATATTTTATATTTAATAGCATTTTCCTCATTCAGAGTAATTGTATTAGTTCTGTTATGGTCTTACTCAAGCTAACCTTTACAATCTGGGAGTAACAAATAAAAGGAACTGATATATAGGTAAAGGGGAAGTTCTTGTTTTTATTTCCCCCCCACACACTCTTTCTTTCTTAGAACATATTTCACTATCACTGCCCCTCACAAATGCTTTCTTAAGTTATGAAATATGGAGGAGCAACTTGTGGAAGGAACTTTGTGGAGAAACAAATAAAATTAGTCTTCTTTGTTTCTGAGAAGTTATTGATCATTGAAATCTTTATACATACGTCTTTTCTTCCTAGGTGTTTTTAAGATTTTCCCTATCTTTGGGTTTCAGAAGTTTGACAATGATGTGCCAAAGTGTGTGTGTGTGTGTGTGTGTGTGTGTTGGGGGATGGGGTGGTGTGTGTTTATTAGAGTTGAAGTTTACTAAGGTTGAATCTGTAAATTTATGTCTTTTATCAAATTTGGGAGTTTTTCTTTTATTTCTTCAGATTTTATTTTTCTATTCGTTCTCCCTCTTCTCCCTTCCCCCCTCCCTCCTTCTTTCTATCCATTCTGGGACACCATAACTGTTGTTAGTTCTTCGGGTTCTGTCTGTGGTTTTTGTTCTGACTTTTTTAAAATTAATAAACTTTTTTGAGCAGTGTTAGATTTACATACTGAAAAGAAAATACAGAATGTTACACCATATACCCCCTCACCTCCAGGGTTACCCCTATTATTAACATTCTGCATAAATGTGGTACATTTGTTACAATTGATGTATAATATTGATACATTATTAACTAAAGTTCACAGTTTTCACACTCATCAGTGTTGTGTAGTTCTGTGGGTTTTGCCATAGATACCATGTATCCTTTGACCTTGTCCTTTTGGAATACCATGGCCCTTTGTTTTCCCATATACAATTTAGAATCAGTTTCTCATGTTTCACGTTAGGTCATTTTAGGAAAAAAAGGTATCTTCATTATATTGAGTCTATGAACATGATGCTACCCTGTTTTTAGGTTTGTAATGTCTTTCAATAGAGTTTTATAATTTTCTCCATAACCTTAATGTCTCTTGCTGAATTTATATCTTAACTTTTTGCCGCTATTACAAATAGTTTTTGCAAATATGTTTGTTATTTACTTTTATATTTTGATTTACCCCGCCCATTTGCTGAAGTCTTGAGTTGATAATAAACTCCTTATTATAGTCAAGTGTGTGAAACCACTTCTTGTTCTTTGTAGTCCACATTATCTTTAATTTTTTTAAAATTTATTTTGTTGTAGTTTGCAAATTAACACCTTTAGATTTTTTTTTTTTTACCAGTGAATATGTTGTTTACTGTAGTTTTTTTTATCCCTCCCATTTTTGTTGTGCACTCTTTAGTAGGATAAAGGACTTTGCTCTTAAGCTTTAACCTCATTTTCTTGTGCTTCATATTTTTGCACTTCACAGATTCTGTCTTTTAAAAATTGGAGATTTACGGCTTGGCGCCTGTGGTTCAAGCAGCTAAGTTGTCAGCCACATACACTTGAGCTGGCAGGTTCGAATCCAGCCTGGGCCCGCCTAACAACAATGACAGCTGCAACCAAAAATTAGCCTGGCATTGTGACGGGTGCCTGTAGTCCCAGCTACTTGAAGGGTGGAGGCAGGAGAATAGCTTGAGCCCAGGAGTTCAAGGTTGCTGTGAGCTGTGATGCCACTGCACTCTACCCAGAGCGACAGCTTGAGGCTCTGTCTCAAAAAAATAAATAAATAGGCTTGGTGCCTGTGGCTGAACGGGCTGGCGCACCTGAGCTGGCAGGTTCGAATCCAGCCCAGGCCCACCAAACAACAATGATGGCTGCAACCAAAAAAAAAAAAAAGGCTGGGCGTTGTGGCCGGCGCCTGTAGTCCCAGCTACTTGGGAGGCAGAGGCAGGAGACTCGCTTGAGCCCAGGAATTGGAGGTTGCTGTGAGCTATGATGCCACTGCACTCTATCCCGGGTGACAGCTTAAGGCTCTGTCTCAAAAAAAATAAATAAATAAATAAAAATAAAAATTGGAGATTTGTGGTAATTCTACAAATTCAAAGTCTATCAGTGCCAGTTTTCCAACAGCATGTGCTGTCTTTGTGTCTCTCTGTGTCACTTTTTTTTATTTATTTTTATTTTTATTTTTTTGCTGTTTTGGGCTGGGGCTAGGTTTGAACCCGCCACCTCCAGCATATGGGGCCAGCGCCCTACTCCTTTGAGCCACAGGCACCACCCTCTGCATCACGTTTTGATAATTCTTGCAATATTCAAACTTTTGTATTATATCTGCTGTGATGATCTACCATAAATGATTTTTGGTGTTAAAAAAAAGTTTGGTTTTTTAACTTAGCAAATGTATTAAAAATTTATTTAGGGACAACTTCAACTACATCACCATAAGTTGATTTTGCTGCAGGAAATGTGCCAACATAGGCCCACAAAGAAGAGTTAATAAATGCCATCTCTTTTAAATGCATAATGCAATTTTTGAAGGTGTAAAAATAATATTTAAGGATTCATATTCTAGTTAATTCCTACGACTCTATGTATAACTTAAAACTTTATTTAAGTTGATTTCTTTTTTTGTAGTCACTTTATAAATAGGAAAGTATAAATTGACATTCATGGCTCAATCCCCACGATTCTCAAATTAATATAGTTACCATGCCCATAGCTAGCTCAAATTTTAGTGCTGTTTGAAAATGAACACAAAAGTACTATGACCATGTAAATTGTAAGATATTAACTATTAAAAGTACCTGATAAAAACTAGTAAAATGTATTTAAAAATATGAAAGCTAACAGTTTAAATATAGAAAAACAAAATCTTTTACATACTGGATTGAAAGTTTGCAGAACAGGAGTGTTTTTAAACTTACATTAAACATTTCTTAGCTGCATAGTAAATCCTGTCAGTGTAGAATTTTGTGTGTGTATAATTCTCAAAGAAAGTGACATGAACTTTAATTCATGATTACATAGTGGGCTGGAAAAATGCCAGTTTGACTTTGAAGCTTTCCTTCCCACCAGTCATAGTGTCTACGGTGGTAGATACCATGGTATTACAGTGTCAAGCAGAATAATTTGACTGCCCTAAACACCTCAGCATCCCATTTATTCATCGCTGCCTCTGAACCCCTGACAAGCACTGATCTTTGCGGTACAGTACTCTTCGTAGCTTTACCTTTTCCAAATTCTGTGCAATTCTTGGAATTGTACAGTATGTGGCCTTTTTGACTGGCTTCATTCATTTAACATAATGCATTTATTTAAGATTTCTTCTTTTTATGGCTTGATAGCTCATTTTCTACACTTGATCTTAGCAAAAAGGCCAAGAAGCAATTGATAGCTCATTTCTTTTTCTTGCTAAATAATGTTCACCACAATTTGTTTATCCGTTCATCATTAAAGGACATCTTGGTTGCCTCCAGGTGTCGGCAGTTACGAATAAACATTCATGTGCAGGTTTTTGTGTGGATAGAAGTTTTTACATCATTTGGATAAATCAAAAGGCGTATAGTTGCTAGATCATATGGTTTAAAGTATGGTTTATTTTGTAGTAAACAGTCCAACTATCTTATAAGTGAGCTATACTATTTTACGTTACCACCAGTAATGAATGTTTTATTGCTCCAGATCTTCACCAGCATTTGGATTTTAGCCATTCCAATAGTTGTGTTGTGGTATCTCATGTTCTTTAATTTGCAATTCCCTAATGACATAATGATGAGTATCTTTTCATAGGTTTATCTGACATATGTGTATCTTCTTTGGTGACATGTGTTGGTATCTTGCGTCCATTTTTTTTAATTGAGTTGTTTTCTTATTGAGATTTAAGTGCTTTTTATATCCTTTGCATACAAATCCTTTATCAGGTGTATTGTAAATATATTCTCACTGTCTATATCTTTCCTTTTCATTGTCTTAGCGTGTGTTTTGCAGAGTAGAAGTTTTGAATTTTAATAAAATCCAACATTATAATTTTTGCTTTCGTGGATCCTCCTTTTGGTGTTATATCTAAAAAAGGTATCACCAACCCAAAGTTGTACAGATTTTTCTCTTATGTTACCTTCTAAGAATTTTATAGTTTTATATTTTGTGTTTAAGTCTGTGATCCATTTCTTTTTTTTTTTTTTTTTTTTTATAGAGGCAGTCTCACTTTATTGCCCTCGGTAGAGTGCCGTGGCATCACACAGCTCACAGAGCAACCTCCAATTCCTGGGCTTAGGCGATTCTCTTGCCTCAGCCTCCAGAGTAGCCGGGACTACAGGCGTCCACCACAATGCCCGGCTATTTTTCTGTTTTGCAATTCAGCCTGGGCCGGGTTTGAACCCGCCACCTTCGGTATATGGGACCAGCGCCCTACTCAATGAGCCATAGGCACCGCCCCTGTGATCCATTTTGAGTTAAATTTTGTCAAAGGCATACAGTTGATATGTCTAGGTTTCTTTTTTTTTATTATTTTTAATGTAGATTAAAAATTAACTGGATTAATCTAGTTAATCCAGTTAGGCCAGCACCACTTGTTGAAAAAACTATCCTTTCTCCAGTGAATTGCCTTTGTTCTTTTATTAGACTTTGAAGTTCAGCTCATGCTTTGTTCTTGTTCTATTTATCAATCCTTTTTTCTCTCTGTTCAGACTAGATAATTTTGGGGAGGGATTGAATAATTTCTATTTATCTGTCTTCAAAGTCACTGAATTTTTCTTCTTTGATTTCCATTCTGCTGTTAAGCCCATCCAGTGAATTTTTTATTTTGTGTATTTTTCAGTTATAGAATTTCCATTTTGGTTTTTATACAATATGTAGGTCTTTGCTGAGATGTCTTGTCTTTTATTATGGAGTGTATTTTCCCTTCCATCTTTGAGCATAGTTATGGTAGATAGCTGTTTTTAAATTCTTGTTTGCTAATTCCAGAGTCTGGATCTTGCAGTTGGTCACTATTGATTGTCTTTTTTCTTAAAAACAAGTCATATTTTTTGTTCTCATGTTTGGATTAATTTTGAATTTTACCATGGACATTACAGATATTCTGTTATATTCCTCCTAAAAGTATTGACTTACTGATTGTTGGCTACTTATTTACTTCTTGTCGAACTTGTACTAAAAATATGTCTCCCTTAGTAGTGGGCAGCAGCTCAAATCTAAGTTCAGTTTTTTCTTTTCTTTTTTTTTTTTTTTTTTGAGACAGAGCCTCAAGCTATCACCCTGGATAGAGTTCTGTGGCATCACAGCTCACAGCAGCCTCCAATTCCTGGGCTCAAGGGAGTCTCCTGCCTCTGCCTCCCAAGTAGCTGGGACTACAGGTGCCCGCCACAACGCCCCCCTATTTTTTTGGTTGCAGCCGTCATTGTTGGTTGGCGGGCCTGGGCTGGATTTGAACCCGCCAGCTCAGGTGTACGTGGCTGGTGCCTTAGCCCATTGAGCCAGAAGCGCCAAGCCTAAGTTCAGTTTTTTTAGCCTTTGCTTAGATTCTTGTGATCTAACCCACACATGAATGTTTAAGGGGTTAGCCACAGTATATTGACAGAGTTTATATAGAAACTTGGACTTTTCTTCTGTGGTGCCCCCCTTTCCCAGATTCTGCTTGACTTTCTGATGGCTGTTGTTGCCATGTAACTCTTAAACCCAATTAGAATGTAAGTGTCTGAGTTGTAGCCGTTCCATCCAGCATGGACTGCTGGCCATCAAATTAGATGGTATAAACGAAATGGAAACTCCCCCTATACTGTTCCCTTCTTCCAAGTATCAGCTTTTCTCATCTGTCTAGTTTTGCCCCTTCTCAAGACCTTCAGGTAGTTGTAGTATACATTGTCTGAGTTTTTCATTGTTAACTGTTGGAGATTTGTTCAAATAGGGGTATAGTAGGCTATGACCAGAAGCAGAACTAATGAAATTAAGAACAAGGTATGGAAAGGGGGGGGAAGTGAAATATAACACTGATATAAAAATAGGCATAGACTATTAAGTAAGGAGGATTAGAGGACACTCGCAAAGATTCAGGAAGGCATAGTGGCACAGAACAACCCATCTACCAAAACAAAACATTGCAATGCACCAAACTAATATTTATGGCCTTTTATACATATCTGAATATTATACATATAAATCTGTTACAAATTTTAAGTGTTTTTATTGCTCCTAATTTCCTTTAGATTGTACATTTCTTAAAGTATGAATGAAAAGAGAGACTGCAATTTTTTTTTTTTTAGGCTAGGTTTAATTTGTTCCATGGAAAGAAATCATAGACATAAGCTGGAGGATTGTGCTTAGGTACCAATAGTGAATAATCACCGAATAGTCTCTATTATATAGGTCAATATCTTAGCATAGCCCATTACTAAAAGTCCCATAATTTCTTGACCAGATATAGAAAAGTGAGCTCAGATTGTTTTGGGGAGAATAAAGTTAGTATATGCAAAGGGCCCAGCATGAGGGTTGTCACATAGTAGGTTCCCCCTGTATGTTAGCTGTGATATTTACCTTGAGTTGTTGGGAAGATTATACAGTATATTGTGTATAAAAGATAAAATGTCTGGTAGGTGAATAATGATATCAGTCTCATGAAATTGCTACCGCTGGTACTGCTTACCAATGTGTGGGTTTTGTATCAGACAACTCTAATGGGTACCCCTCACATCATAGTCATTATGTATTTGTATAGTTAACACGGTTTTTTGGCAATAGGTGTTTGGGAAGGTATGATTTTTATTTATTTGTAAAAGGACACTGATTTAACTAATAATAATGCTGCCAGCGTACAGTCTTAGTTTGTATTAATAAATGTATGGATCATTCCCCTGAATTCTTTGTGGTTAGATAAAATGTAGTATATTTTGTTATATTCTGGGTGATAATAAGATGTTGACAAACTAGAGTGTCTTTAGAGGACAGCCATCAGAATTGATGTCAAATGAAGAACTATTGAAAGAATGCTTTTTATTTACCTGGGAAAAGAGATGTAATGTAATGTCCATTGGGAAAATTTTACAGGTTAACTGACTTTAGATCCTGGAGGGGCTACACATGTAAAAGGTTACTATTTTGTCCATTTTTTCCCTAAGGATACACAATAATAGTAAAATATAATATTAATATCATGTTATTTGAAATTTGTATTTTGAGTCATCCTCCAGAAACAATGGCATATATAATTCAAATTTAAAGCAGCGTATATTCTAAAAACTTTATCTCTGCCTTGAGATGCATTTGTATAGAACTAGGATTAATGGAAGATTTGGCAAGCAGAATCAGCTCAGTATGAAGAAAAATTATTAGTTTATATTGCTCATGCATGGGCACACTGTTTCATGCACTAGATATGTCTTCTTATTAAAAGTTTTCCAGCTTGGGTGGCTCCTGTGGCTCATCAAGTAGGGCACCGGCCCCATATACTGAAGGTGGCGGGTTCAAACCCGGCCTCGGCCGAACTGCAAAAACAGAAAAATAGTCGGGTGTTGTGACGGGTGCCTGTAGTCCCAGCTACTTGGGAGGCTGAGGCAAGAGAATCACCTAAGCCCAGGAATTGGAGGTTGCTGTGAGCTGTGTGACGCCACGGCATTCTACCAAGGGGGATAAAGTGAGACTCTGCCTCCACCAAAAAAAAAGTTTCCCAGCAGAGGTTACAGAGAATCTCTTGTTAGGAATTTTCTAGAGAGTTCTTATTGGGTAAGTAGTTGACCTCATACACACATAAAGAATTTTCTAGTTTGGAGAGTCTTTGATTCTAATACTAGGCCCTATACTCTGAGAAGAAAGAAGCATTTCAATTCTGAACGAGTGTTTTAGCATTGTAAAGCATCGGAGAACAAGAACATTGTCTAATTGAAATAGGTCATATGATAGGATGCGGTGCAGTTCCTGGCTATTAATCAAACCAGTAACTCTTAAGACTCTGCTTCCATGGGTTTGACACGTTCTATCTACTATTGCATGACAAAGATTTTCAGTTATCTAATTGTACTTTACAATCAGGTTTTACAATAAAATTATTTAAAGCATGCTAGAGACACTGACTAATCCGTGATTGCTTGCAAATCTCTCCTCTTTGTAACAGGTGTGTTTATTGTGGCTGCTAAGCGAACGCCCTTTGGAGCTTATGGAGGTCTTCTGAAAGATTTCAGTGCTACCGACCTGGCTGAATTTGCTGCCAAAGCTGCCTTGTCTGCTGGCAAAGTCTCACCTGAAACTGTTGACAGCGTCATTGTAGGCAATGTCGCACAGGTTGGTAGAACAGAGGGAAATATTCTCTCCTGTTGCTTTCTTTGATCCATTTCTAAAAATAATGCCTTTAGCATATCATAATGGCAAGCAAGTTAATAATACTTTTGAATTTGTGATTTGAGTACTGGTCAGACTCCAGGGATACCAACATGCTTAATTCAAATCAGCATGTCCTGGAAACTATGTATCTGTCTGACTTGAGATGCATTTCCATGTTTCTGAAATTGCAAATTCACGTATTAGAAGTTGATTGGTTTGCCTTTTGTGCCACCTAAGGTGGGTAACAAACCCAAGATATATGATTCACCTCCCATAATTTCGTACACATTGTTAGGAGCTTGGTCTGTGTTAATAGGAAATAGATATCTGACTTATCCTCTATCTTACTAGATGTGCTATGGGCGTCTAGTTAGAGGTTGTTTTAGGTGTGAAAGTACCCAAGGGAGGGTACCCAAAAGGAGGTTGTAATCTATTTATATTTATGTCTATACACACATATGTATTTTAAAAGATGTCACTGATGTGATCTTTACTCAAAGAAAGAGACTAAACATGGACACAGAAAATCATTACACCTTAAATAAGAAGATCATTCTTTCCCTCTTCTCAATCTATATCTTCACATCCAGAAAAAAACAATGACATTTTTTCTTTTGCAATTATGTCTGTTAAAAATTCTAGATATTGGCTCGGTGCCTGTGGCTCAAGTGGCTAAGGCGCCAGCCACGTACACCTGAGTTGGCGGGATCGAATCCAGCCCGGGCTGGCCAAACAACGACGACGACTGCAACCAAAAAATGGCCAGGCGTTGTGGTGGGCACCTGTGGTCCCAGCTACTTGGGAGGTGGAGGCAGGAGACTCGCTTGAGCCCAGGAGTTGGAGGTTGCTATGGGCTGTGATGCCACGGCATTCTACCCAGGATGACAGCTTCAGGCTCTGTCTCAAAAAAAAAAGGAATTCTAGATATTGATCCTTTTCTTTCCTTCTTTTTTTTTGTTTGGTGGGGGGACTTTACCTTTGACCTAAGGAAGCATTAGAACAGATCAAATAGAAGTAGAATACTTTGGGGGGTTGTTTTGCCTATAATTTATTTTATTTTATTTTATTTT
>CAUYON010165942.1:0-10471 GCA_963573935.1 Arctocebus calabarensis
AATTACTGTTTTCCTATGAATGATTATACTGTGGTTAATATGTTAGCATAGCAGTATTCCCAGATAGTTTTTTGTTTGTTGGGAGGTTGGGCTTTGGGGGGGCAGAGTTAATACTTTGCATGAAATATCTTACCTTATAACAGTGAATTGCTTTCTCTTTTGTCTTGTGATTTTTCTTTTGAGGTGAAATTTAAGTTTTTGTGTGAGTAGTACTATTATACCTATCTTGAGTGTCTTGCTTGTACTGTATCACATCATACCTTTGTTTAATTCTTAATAAACTGTTCACTTGTAAAAAACAAATGGAAACTGGAAATAAAACTGGAGCGGCCCAGGCAGTGTGAATAGACAGAAAAGTTACCTACACAAGTTCCAGGGTAACAGAGAGAGATTTTATTTAAGAAGAACAAAGAGACAGTTAGAGCACTTCCAAAGAGAGTTGGAAGTGGATCCTTCCACAAGGAGAAAAGATGAGCCAGACCTAGAATAAAGGCCTAGGGGTATTAATTGACTGTGAGTCTTTTCTTGGCCTCTCTGCCTCCAGGCAGTACTGCTCTTTCTATTGGTCTCTTTCTGTTGGTCATTGGTCACCTAGGTTACTTCCTCCCCACATTCTTATGGGCCCTCCAGACTTCCTGGTTCAGCAAGCCAGGTTTTCCTCCCATTCTCCTTGAAGCTCCTTTTGTAGTGTCCTTCTCATATTTTAAACACTTTTTTTTTTTTACATTTTCAGCACATGATAATATTTTGACATCTTAACTTTTCTGGCTGGGGAGAGACTACCTCTCCAAGGCCTGGCAAATTCTTAGAGGTAGCTAAGGGGAACATGCCTTTGAATTGCAAAGTAACCATCTGGAGGCTATATCCCATTGAAGAATCATCCTAGGACCAGGTTCAGGAGCCTCAGAACCACCACGGCAGCTTACAGCCCACCGAAATTACTCAAATTAACCTGTACTAAACCAGCCACCCTGCCCTACCTTGCCATTCCCCTGGAAACCCCAATAAAGGCCCTGGCTTAATGCTTTAACGCTTAGTGAATGGCAAACAAACACTTGAGAAGATGCTCAATATCATTTGCCATTAGCAAAATGCAAATTAAAGCCACTAAGGAGTGGTGCCTATAGCTCAAAGGAGTAGGGCCCCGGCCCCATATACCAGATGTGGCAGGTTCAAACCTGGCCCCGGCCAAAAACTGCAAAAAAATAAAAATAAAATAAAATTTAAAAACCACTAGGATTGGGAGGCTGAGGCAAGAGAATTGATTGAGCCCAAGAGTTTGAGGTTGTTGGGAGCTGTGATGCCATGACACTCTACTGAGGGTGACATAGTGAGACTCTGTCTCAAAAAAATAAAAATTAAACCACTTGGAGATGTCGCCATACACCTATTAGCAGGATTAAAAAAAAATTCAAACTAAATAACAATAAATTCCAAATGCTGGCCAGAATGTGAAGCAACTAGAACACTATTCTACTGCTAGTGGGAATGTAAAATGGTACAACCACTTTAGAAAACAGTTTGGCAGTTTCTTCTACAGTTAAACATGCACTTATCATATGACCTAGCAATCCGACTCCTAACTAAAATAAAAACCCATGCTTGTAAACAACCTTTATATGAAGGTGAGTGGTGGTTTTATTCCCAATTGCCCAAAGCTGAAAACAACCCAAATGTCTTTCAACTTGGAAGGAACGAACAAACTGCAGTATATCTGTTCAATGAAATATCACTTAGCAACAAAAAAAGAACACATTACTGATATATGTTATGACATAGATAAACCCTGAAAATATTATGCCAAATGAAAGAAGCCAGACTTAAAAGGCCACAGGCCATTTGTTTACATTTATATGACATTTGTGCAAAGGCAGACCCTGAGGGACAAAAAGCAGATGAATAGTTGCCAGGGACAGGGGCAGTGGTAGGGGGTCCTTGGGGGATAAAGAATGCAAGGGGGCGGGGGCATGGAAAAGGGGCTAATTGATAAGGGGTATGAGAAAATTCTGGGAGTAATGGAGCAGATCTACAACTTAACTCTGGTGATGGTTATACTATTTTACAGATTCATCAAAACTCTCTGACCTATTCTCTTAGGGTGAATTTTGTCATGTTTAAATTATATCTTAATCTTAAAAACAGGAAGCCAGAGTCAGCAGGTCGTGTAAATTCCCGTGATGCCACATCTCTGTGCAGCCTTTCCTGACAGAGTTTGCCACTGCTTTTCTCTGGGGTGGGGATGTCAGCTCAGAGTCACTGAACATAACTGTAAGTTCCCACAGGCTTCTATCCCCGGAGGGCATTGCCATTGCTGCTTAGTCAGCAGAGGTGACAGTAGTAAAGAAAGCTGTGTGGCAGTCTTTCAGGGCTGCCTGTCATAAACAAAGTCACATACTCAGTGGTCACAGTAGAAGTGGCAGGCACTGGGGCTGAGCATGGCCACCATTTCCCACCCAGGAGAAACTCCAGGGCTCCACAGGCAACCCTGCCCACCTTGTGGTCAACACCTGACAAGCTCGAGAAGGTCCCAAACCCAGATTATCCTCCATCTCTCCCTGCCCAGAAAAGTGCTGAGTGTCATGGGGCCACTGTGCTTGTGAGAAACGCTTCACTCTTCCATGAAAAAGCCATTTCACTTTGACTTAGAAGAGAGAGCCAGCCATGGCTCCGGATAGGCCCTAAATCTTCTATGTTTCTCTGATGAACAAAATCCACTTCAGAGTCAGATTGGAACATGGGTTCTCTCTATCACAGAAAGTGTGTCTTCCTGGGAGCAAGCCTGTCACTGGTTCTCCAAAGAACCCTTTTGTCCAGAGATGAACTGGGCCTGGATAGCTCTCCCAGCCGAGCTCCTTTCCAGTCTGCTACACCCAGAGCAGGCCCCTCCCCAGGCAGCCACCACCCAACAGCATGGAGGCTAACAGGCACCGCGATGTCCTCTGGACTTCTGGCTTCTACCTTGCCCTGGCTCCTCGTTTCCAGGATTCTGTCCATTATTCTCCTCATATCATTTCTTCCTGGCTCTGGGCTGTTCTGACCAACAGCCTTCTCTCTCTTTCTCTCTGTTTATTAAACAGCTTTATTTAGGTATAATTGATATAAAATAAGCTGAGCATTATATTTTTTTAAATTTATTTTTTATGTTTTTGAGACAGAGCCTCAAGCTGTCACCCTGAGTAGAGTGCTGTGGTATAATAGATCACAGCAACCACCAACTCCTGGGCTCAAGCGATTCTCCTGCTTCTGCTTCCCAAGTAGCTGGGACTACAGGCGCCCGCCACAACGCCCGGCTATTTTTTTTTTTTTTTTTTTTTGGTTGCAGCCACCATTGTTGTTTGGTGGACCTAGGCTGGATTCGAACTCACCAGCTCAGTTGTACATGGCTGGCGCCTTAGCCCGTTAAGCCATAGGCGCTGAGCCAAGCTGAGCATTTTAAAGTGTACAATATAATAAACTTTTCCATTCACATACACCCAGGAATCTATCACCACCAGAATCAAGACAGAGAACATATCCATCACCCACAAAGTCTCCTGTTCCCCCTTGGTCATCCCTCCCTCCTGCCCTTGTCTACCCCCATTCCTAAGAACCACTAATCTGCTGTCTGTCACTGCAGATGTGTCTGTACTTTCTATGGTTTTATGTGAATGCAGCCATACAGTACGTGTTCTTTTTTTTTCTTTCTTGTCTGTCTGGTTTCACTCAGAAAAATCGAGATTTATTCATGTTGCTGTGTGTATCAACGATTCATTCCTTTTTATTGCTGAATGGTATTCTATCATATGGCCACACCGCAATTTGTTTGTCCATTCATCTTTTGGTGGGCATTTAAATTGTTTCCAGGTTTGGGGAAGTTATTTTCTTAAAACAGCTGGCCTAACAGATTTCAGAAAACACCCAGAGCTCCTGCTACCAAGGCATCTTGCTCTGATGGCTTCTGCCCTTCCCCAGAGTGTGGGGAAAGTGGCCCTGCCTCTCCACACAGCCCCTCTGTCCCTCCCCTCCCCTCCCCACTGCTTCCTTTCCAGCAGCCTCTCAGCTCACAGCTGCCCCTTGATTTGAACCAGAAAGAGAAGGGGCCAGATGACGACCGGGAGGAAGGGGACAGTTCAGGAGTGACATGTTTCGTTTCATCCATACCTCCCATTCTTTGCCCTCTGACAAGGCAATTCCCTGCAGAGTGGTTGGGGGTCAACAGCTTTTATAACACAGACTTTCGGAATATGTTTTAACAGACCAATATTTACAGCAGTGCTTCTTTTTTTTTTTTTTTTTTTTTTTGAGACAGAGCCTCAAGCTGTCACCCTGGATAGAGTGCCATGGCATCACAGCTCACAGCAACCTCCAATTCCTGGACTCAAGCGAGTCTCCTGCCTCTGCCTCCCAAGTAGCTGGGACTACAGGCACCTGCCACAACTCCCGGCTATTTTTTGGTCGCAGCTGTCATTGTTGTTTGGTGGTCCCGGGCTGGATTCGAACCTGCCAGCTCAGGTGTACGTAGCTGGCGCCTTAGACCGTTGACCCACAGGCGCCGAGCCTATAGCAGTGCTTCTTAAAGTTCGGTGAAGAAGGCCATGGAAAATGCAGATTCTGATTCAGTAGGCCTGACGTGGGGCCCAAGAGTCTGCATTTCTGACAGACTCTCAGATTATAAGACACTGCTGTCTTCAGACTGAACACTTCACAGGGTCAGTCCCAGGTGTTTAATTGTTTATTAATTGCTTTCTAACAAGTGTTTAATCACTATCTATAAAACTCCACTAAGTATAGGCTAATGCACGTCTTCCTCTCTCCTGGAGATTCCCCACAGCTATTCTGAATTAGCCAGGGCTCCTGCGGAATACCCCAAGTGCTCCTTTAAGCTAAGATTGACATTAGAGCTGGATGGTGCCATATTTTAACATGTCAGGAATAGCACCTCCTGTCTGCGAAACATCGACTTCTTCCCTTGGTTTCTGGGAAATACTGAGTTCTGGAACTCTGCAAAATGGATTATGGGATAGCCTGGGAGACTTTTTAAAGGGAAGGGAAATGGAGATATTGATGAACAAGGGAAGAGAAACTCCTAATCATGTCACTAATGCTGGTGCTGCAGGGGCCCAAGGATTGAATAATGAATCTGAGATGTGCCATAGTTTAAAAACCTAGATTCCCAGAAAAACTCTCTAAAGCGGCTTGGTCCACTCTTCCTATAAAATGGCCCTACCCTTCCTTTCACTGGCCCTCAAGAACTCCCATGTTGGAGGAATGGCTGCATTTATTTGACCCATTCTTGAAGCTGTCTACACTATTCCCTCTGAGTCTAACTCTGATAGAATCTTTTTTCTACAGGGGCCAACTCTCACAGACCTGTCTAGGATGAAAATGAACTGGTCATGGTAGCTGTGGAAATCACAGATTTCTGGATGCAAAGTTTTGATAAAGCGATTTATCAAGTTATGCAGGTGAATGTTTACTCCTGCGATATGCAAGGCACTGTGGATACAGTCCCTGCCTTCAAGAGAGGACCAGACACAAACGGATGTGTCTACCTCATTTATATTCAGAGGTACAAAGGAGGTGTTTTAGGAGATCAGAATCACTGCTAGCTATTGGATACAGGAAGGCAGCCTGGAGCAGGTGCTGCGTCCCTGAATGATAGGAGCTTGTTAGGGAGAGAATATTCCAGGCCGAAAGAGTGCAACAAAGGCTCAAAGGTGGGAATGCCCATTGTGTCTACAGGGAAAGTAAGTCTCCATCTTCCTGTTGGGAGGTTTGGAGCAGGATGATACGAAGGGAGACCAGAGGCCTGCCTTGACTCGGTTAGTGCCTGAACCATACTTGGTAGCTAATAAGGGATACAGAGGTGGCAGAGCCAAATAATGCTTTAAGATTGATTTGGCTGCAATTCCCTTTGATGGATCAGAGTAGAGGGCGGTAAGGAGAACAGCCAGGAGTCCAATGTATCAGTTGACAAGCTTCCACCAGGCTGAGGTTCCAGGGATAGAAAACGTAGATTAGATGAGGAATGAGGAGAGAAACCTCCCCCAGGATTGAGTGTCTGTGTGTGTGTGATGGAGAGAAGGCAGTGATCGTGCTGCAATTTTGAGTATTTCTGGGAGAATGACTGTTCCAAACCATGAGTTTGGTTTTAGCTAAAACGAAACACATCCATGAAAATGTCCAGCTGGTAGTTATAAACATTCATCTGCAGCTTTGAAAGCAAGGGCTCCTGGAAACAGACGCTTAGGTTTCCTACCCTGAGATCTTTCGTTTGCTCTACAAATAAGCAAACAAAAACACGCGACTCTGGCTCGGCGCCTGTGGCTCAAGTGGCTAAGGCGCCAGCCACGTACACCTGAGCTGGCGGGTTCCAATCCAGCCCGGGCCCGCCAAACAACAATGACGGCTGCAACAAAAAATAGCCGGGCGGGGTGCCTGTAGTCCCAGCTACTTGGGAGGTGGAGGCAGGAGACTCGCTTGAGCCCAGGAATTGATGCCACAGCACTCTATCCAGGGTGACAGCTTGAGGCTCTGTCTCAAAAAAACCCAGAAGACTCTGGCACTCCACACTGCGGGACTCCGGGGCTGCAAAAGGGAAACAGACAGGGCTCCTGTCTGGGGAGCCGTCAGGTTGTTGGGGAAACGGGTTCCTCCTGTGTTAACAGATTCAGGGCTGCAGCAGGATTGTTTGCCAAGTGCAGTGGGAACTCTAGGGGTGGTGGGAGCCCCTGGAGGTGGATGAGAGCACTGAGGGGAGCAGGGCAGGGAGCAGGTAGGCCCCTTTCTCATAGGCCTACTTCCCAGGAAGGCTCTCTATGCGTGGGGCACTGGACTGAGCACCATCAAGTGCAGACTCCTGACGGCTGCGCTGCCCTGTCTGCTCAGGAACACCTGCGCTCTGCAAGCAGGAGAAAGAAGTTAGAGAAGGAAATGGGGAGATGCTGAGATGCCCCTAAGGCCACAGAGGAAACAATTTCCATTAATAGCAATAGCGTCAGTGTCAAAAACTAACAAAAAGTCGAGATGGGTAAGAATTTGAGATGATTGATCTGGGAACTTAGAAATCACAGTGAGCTTTGGCAGCAATTTCAGTTAAGAAGCATCAGAGAAAGTAATAGTCTGATGGAAAAAGGAACGAGAGAGTTGAGAGGAAGTGGAGGAACAGTGAGTGTAGGTATCTTTTTTGAAAATTTTGGTAGTTAAAAAAGAGGAAATGTTGGTAGTGCAACATTTGGTACTTGGTACTTGGTAGTGCAAGCTAAGTGCAATTGGGATTAAAAAAAAAATAGGAAATGCTGGGGGCATGCTGGTATTCAGAGGAAGAAGGAACTATTGGAGTGGAAGTGCTCAGACAATGAGGAGATAATGAACGGAATAGGTTCCAGTGGGAGAGTGTGAAGATGTGCGTGGCTGCCCACTGCTCTGGCTCTGCTTAGCGCCCACCTGTGTTTGTCGCCCTTGGAGAGGGAGGAGAGCCCCGGTCAGCAGCGCCCGCTGGAGTCGCCCTACCCAGCCAGTGGTTTCTCTCCTGTGCCCCTCTTCCCCAGGAGTGAATCAGCAGCCTAAAGCCCAAGTTTCAGGTGGTAGATTTCTGTGTTGTGCCTTGTAAATACTCATGACCCGACCCAAAGATGTCCGGAAACTGGTTCTGCTAGTCCCAAGTCCGATGATGGCCCCTCACATGCCAACCATGTGTCTACCTAGATTTCTACTGAACCCCAGCTTCCTTTACATCGATTTGGGATTTGGTTTGGAAAGTTTTCTGGTTTTCCTATTCCCAGGAGACTTTATGTAGAAGAAACCATCTTGGCCCACAACTATAAAACACCCTGCCTATTTACATCAGGGAGCCAGCTTTAGGACATCTCTGCTCAGTGTATGTTGCCTCAGTCTCAGGGTTGACAGCAGGGTGATAAGGAACAGAAGTGAGTGGGGTGCAGCCCTTCCTTCTGGGAAGTTGAAAGGAGAGGCAAGATTAGGGAATTCCAGCAGGTTCAGCCTTGAGCTCCTCATTCTCCAGCCAATCATCCATCCATTTATTCACTTACTCGTCCTCCTAATCATTCCATTTATCTGCTCATGCAGTCACAAAATTTGTGGAGTACTCACAATATGCCAGCTTCCAGAAACAAGAGTCAAAAACACGGAGGAAGCTGCAGGCAAGATTGAAACTAGCCCATCAGTGACTCAGAGGTCTAGACACACCTAAATTCTCTCTTGCTTTCAGCCAAAGAGGAAGAGAATAACCTGTTTTATTCACACGGCTCAGTGCTGGGGCTTCCATTAATCAATTAGCATCTCAAGCCGCTCTACCCATTCCAGTTCTCCCCCTGGGGGGTTGTGAGTAAAGCCATCATTTAGCAATTCTTGGCACTAAGGCAAATGCAGGATACCAAGTCACTTAAAGACCTTTCCCAGGTCACCAAATCTAGAGGTGGGAATGAATGCTACTTGCATAATAATTCTTCCTATTCACCATGGCTACCAGAAACTGGACATTTTAAAAACCAGAATCTAACATGAGGCCCTGCTCCCTGGAAGGCTGTGGATTTACAATCTGTCTGCACTTGGACACAGCAGGATTGCTTGAGCTCAGGAGTTCAAAGCTACAGTGAGCTATTACGGATAGCTCTGTTGTAATTTGCTTTTTATTTTATTTAGTATGTTGTATCCATCCATTCCTTCCTCCACCCTTTTTTTTGAAACAGTCTTGCTCTGTCACCTAGGCTGGAGTGCAATGGCACAGTCAGAATTCACTGTAGCCTTGAACTCCTGGGCTCAGGTGATCCTTCTGCGTCCAGGTGCACTCAGATTGTAAACCCATAGCTTACAGGTGGGGTGTAGTGGCTCATGCCTGTGATCCTAGCACTCTGGGAGGCCGAAGTAGGTGGACTTGAGCTCACGAGTTCAAGTTGACACCAAACTAAGCGAGGGCGAGACCCTATCTCTACTAAGAATAGAAAAACAAGCTGGTTCAATAGTAAAAAACATATATATATATATATTTTTTTTTTTTGTATTTTTTTTGGCCAGGGGTGGGTTTGAACCCATCACCTCTGGCATATGGGGTCAGGCCCTACTCCTTTGAGCCACAGGTGCCGCCCAGTAGTAAAAAACAAAACAAAACAATCAGATTTTAAAATGATCAGAACATCTGAATAGACATTTGTCAAAAGAAGACAAACAAATGCTCTGCATCAGTAATTACCAGTGAAATGCAAATGAAAACCATGGTGAGAGCTCATCTCACCCCAGTTAGGATGGCTATCAAAAAGACAAAAAGAGGGTGGTGCCCGTAGCTCGGTGGGTAGGGCGCCAGCCACATATACCAAGGCAGGTGGTTCAAACCCGGCCAGGGCCAGCTAAAACAACAATGAAAACTGCAACAACAACAACAACAAAAATAGCCAGGCATTGTGCCAGGTGCCTGTAGTCCCAGCTACTTGGGAGGCTGAGGCAAGAGAATTGCTTAAGCCCAAGAATTTGAGTTTGCTGTGAGCTGTGACACCATGGCATTCTACCCAGGATGACAGCTTGAGACTGTCTCAAAACAAAGAAAAAAAAAGAAAAGAAAAAAAGTAACAAATGCTGGCTCGGCGCCTGTGGCTCAATGGGCTAAGGCGCCAGCCACGGACACCTGAGCTGGCAGGTTCAAATCCAGCCCGGGCCCGCCAAACAACAATGACAGCTGCAACCAAAAAATGGCCGGGCGTTGTGGTGGGTCCTGTAGTCCCAGCTACTTGAGAGGCAGAGGCAAAAGACTCGCTTGAGCCCAGGAGGTGGAGGTTGCTGTGAGCAGTGAGGCCATGGCACTCTATCCAGGGTAATAGCTTGAGGCTCTGTCTCAAAAAAAAAAGTAACAAATGCCTGCAAGGATGTGAATAAAAGGAAACTCTTCTACATTGTTGATGGGAATGTAAATTAGTATAGTCATTATGGAAAACAATATGGAAATTCCTCAAAACACTAAAAATAGAATTACCATATGATCCATCAATCCAACTACTGAGTATACATGCAAAAGAGAGGCAAACAAAATGCTGAAGAGATGTCTGCATGCCCTGTTTACTGCAGCACTATTCACAGTAGCTAAGATTTAGAAACAACCTAAGCATCCATCAACAGATGAATGGATAAAGAAAATGTGGCATACTTATACCATAGAATACTATACAACCATAAAAAAGAATGAAATCCTGGGCAGCGCCTGAGGCTCAGTGAGTAGGGCACCGGCCCCATATACCGAAGGTGGCGGGTTCAAACCTGGTCTCGGCCGAACTGCAAAAACAGAAAAATAACTGGGCATTGTAACGGGCACCTGTAGTCCCAGCTACTCAGGAGACTGAAGCAAGAGAATCGCCTAAGTCCAGGAGTTGGAGGTTGCTGTGAGCTGTGTGATGCCACGGCACTCTACCGAGGGCAATAAAGTGAGGCTCTGTCTCTACAAAAAAAAGAAAAGAATGAAATCCTGACATCTGTAGCAACATGG
>CAUYON010165944.1:0-20183 GCA_963573935.1 Arctocebus calabarensis
CTGTAGTCCCAGCTACTTGGGAGGCGGAGGCAAGAGACTCGCTTGAGCCCAGGAATTGGAGGTTGCTGTGAGCTGTGATGCCACAGCACTCTACCCAGGGCGACAGCTTGAGGCTCTGTCTCAAAAAAAAAAAAAAAATTCTGAGGTAAGTCAGGAATTAGAATGTGAAAGATACCCTGTAGAATATTTTAATTCTTTATTCCATTAAAATAATAAACAATAGATTATATCTCTACATTGAACAACATGTAGATACCTGATGTCTTTCAACATTCTTGTAATATACAGTAGACCCTGAATAATTGACCGTCTTCCCATATTTACCACCTCCTTAAGATTTCCCAGTTGTCATAGACTGGACATGTACCACATATACATTTCAGTACAGTAGCCCTAGTTCCTTACGTTGACCACCTCTGTATGTTGATTGGGTTGGTATGGTCCCTTGGGTGATCCAACTTGCAGAGGTTCTAGAATTTCTTTTGTACTCAATCATCATTTTCTTTGAAGGGACTTATTATTTTGTAGCTCACAAAAGTTTCTACAGAATGCGTGAGCTATGGGAAGTTTAAACTTGAATTAGGCTGAAGTAAGTAAGAATGATAAAGTGTGAATCTCAGAAAATTTCAGATGCTGGAACTGATGTAATGATTGACTACATGCGTGTGCTGAAAGAGGAATTAATATCAGAGACATAAAATAAGATGGTAGTTACTCATTCTGAAACGTAGCGAAAGATGGGTAAACCGAGACATTTGGGTAAGAGGGTTTTCTTTTTCCTAATGAGAGTGTTGTTATTTGGAGAGTAGAAGTCTAATGGATTCAGTTCTTGAAGAGGTTTCTGGGGAGGTAAAACAGGCAGGCAATTGGAATGAATTTATGGAAGCAGAAACAGTTATGTGAGCCATAACTACTTAGCTGTGGAGCTTCCAAGAACAAAACTTCATGGCCTGTAGGGACAGATTAATTCTATCAGTATATTCAGAGTTTATTTGATCAATGTTTTTTGCCTCTAATTAAAATTCCATGGTAAGAAAAAAGTTTGGTTTTTTGGGGGGGGACCTGGGGCTGGGTTTGAACCCACCTCCCTCCAGTATATAGGGCCGGCACCCTACTCCTTTGAGACACAGGTACCACCCAGAAAAACGTTTTTAATTCTCAAAATAATTTGTATATAGATGTTCTTACTGTGTAGACATTGTTATGGTTTTTATCTTGAGTCTTAGTGAACAACCAAAAAAATAATGAAAATAAAAATGTTACAGTGATTAGTGATTTTTTGACAAAAATTTTAAAATTGTTAAACATAATATTTTTTCCAAGTTATGAATAATTATTCTGAGAATCAGAAACATAGAATAAAAAATTTAATGGCCCAAATTGACTTTCTTTCCCCATACACCAGTGAAAATAAACTAAAATTTAAAAATAATCTTCTCAGCTTTTCTTTGAGAGAGAGAGAGTGTGTGTGTGTCCCTCTTAAATGATTTCTTGATAAAAATAGTTTTAGTGTCCGTTATGTTACTGGACTTTAAAGCCAATGGTTCATTTTAAAACTTTGATTATCTGAGAACAAGTAGTGATA
The DNA here is from genome assembly GCA_963573935.1 of Arctocebus calabarensis. Lineage (NCBI taxonomy): Eukaryota > Metazoa > Chordata > Mammalia > Primates > Lorisidae > Arctocebus > Arctocebus calabarensis. The sequence continues at coordinate 1,586 of CAUYON010165944.1, forward strand.
TTAAAGCAACCATGTTCCTTCTTGCACTGAATGCTTCGAGAGTATAAAAATGAACTCTTCAACGATTCTGTATACAAGGATGCTACTGCAGAAGAGGGGATAAATCAAGACATAAGAAATAATGGAATGTCCTCCAAGAGGAACAAATGAAGTGATGTCAGAATTGAGGAGACGATCATGAATTCCATGTAAGAAAAACTGGTTTGTAACCATGGGTACAATTTGAGACATGGTTAGGAACTGGGAGTAAGGGATAGATTATGAATGGATAGATTAGACACACAGAATGGTACACTGGACCGTGGAGATTCAAAAGGAGGGAGGGATGAAGTAAATACACACACATAGGATGAGTACAGTCAAAGCCCAGACTCCACCACTATACATTGTTTATATGTAACGACACCTTCACATTTATTAAAATTAAAATTAAAATTTTAAAAAGATGGGGAAAGGAAATTATTCAGTTGGTTTGAAGTACATATAAAAGGGAACAGTAGGAAGAGAGTTCTGAAGAGGTAGGTAGACCCTGCTGAAGAAGGATCTGGTATAATAAGCTAAGTGATGGACAAACATTCATTTCTTTGTAACCTCAGGCAAGTTCCTTAACTTGTCTGACCCTTGATTTCTTCATTGTGTGTAACAGGGATTATAATTTTAACTACAAACTGTAGTGTGGATTAAATGAAAAAGTGTTGGTGACTTAACACAGACCCTGGCAAATAGTAAGTGCTCAAAAAAGTTTCTTTTTTTGTAAGACAGCCTAAATAACTTTTGTATTATGTGAAATTGTTTTAATTTCTGAATTACCCAAATCATGAGGCAAACATATTTTCTATCTTATTTCTAAGATTGTTGTTTTTTGATTTATATATATATTTTATGCTGTCTTTATACACTTGCAGACTATGAAGGCTAAAAAGTTGTTTATAATTTTTTCAAATCTACCTAAATAGAATAAGTGTTTTAATTTCTTTTGAAAAATTACCCTTTTCCTGCTGATTGTTTTTCAAGAGCTTTGTTTAAAATCAATAACTCTGTTTCTTTTTTAAAGTTTATAGAATTTCATAGCTAGAAGAGGCACAACAGGCTATTTAGTTCAGCCCCTGTAGAGGAACTGGAAGCTCTGTGATCTTAGCAAATGGCTTAAGATAACACAATACTAAAAATGTGGGACATTTTGATTATATCCAGGGGCTGATGATTTCTCCCCCTCCTCCTCTTCCTTTTTCACTAGTAGTGTGATTAAAAGTGTTTGTCTTTCTAAGAAACATAGTATGAAAAATTCTGCAAAGAACTTTATGAGGATTTCTGGTCAAGAAATAGTAAAGTAAGAGGGAAAACATTTCATTTTACTTCTAGAATCATCCAAACTAGCTTACATACAGGTCAAAAATGTCAATGACATTTAGTCTTTGATCCCTTTGGCCCTTTTAAAATAGTTGTTGAGATATATTGTTTGTATTTCCGCTGTTGGCTATTTAGATTGACTTTGTTTCTTTTCCTATTTTAAGAGACAGTGTCTTGCTGTGCAGCCAGGCTGGGGTAGAGTATTACAATTATAGCGCACAGCAACCTCAAATCCTTGGGTTGAAGCAATCCTCCTACCTTAGCCTCCCTAGTAGCTAGGACTATAGGCAAGAGACATTATATCCAGCTAAATTTTTAAACTTTTTTTTGTAGAGACAGAGTCTTTCTCTGTTGCCCAGGCTGGCCTTAAACTCCTGGCCTCAAGTGATCTTCCCACCTACACCTCCCAAAGTGCGGGGATTATAAGCATGAGCCACAACCACAACACCCAGCCTGACTTGGTTTTGCCTCTTCTCTGCACCTGCCACCTCCCTGACTCCTCCTCAGCCAAGTTAGTGGAGGGAGGGAAATGCTGAAGCCATGTGGTCAGGAACAAAGAACATGAGGAGCAGAGGTAACCACAAGCAAGTAGGGCAGAATGGGGAGTTCATCACGTTTTTTAATCATCTGGAGGGCTAATGTGCTTCCGCTTAACTACTGCATGTTGACTTTGGCTGTTAAAATTGCATTAAGGCATATTAATTTGGATATAAGGATTCAACAAAAATTTACTGAACTTTACAAATGACATTCATAAGTTTCCATTAGGTATCTTAGAATTTCTGGATGGGAATGGATGGTAAGTGGTTTCCACTTTTCTTCCACTCATCTTTTTGTGTAACACTGTCCTTTTCTTCCTTCAATATTGGAGAAAGTGGATTTTTTTTTAGGAACGTTAGAATTGTATTTGTGTAAAATATCTATTTTAAAATTACAACTGAAAATTTAGAAAATACTTGAAATTATAAAAAAAATCCAGAAATAACCAGTTAGCATATTTTTATCATCCCTTATTCTATGCACTGTTTAGTGCAGCTGCTATCATACTCGATGTACATTTCTAGTCTTACTTTTCCCATCTGACATTCATCAAGGTTTGCAAAACTTCTAAAACATAATTTTTATTGACTACATTCCTTTCCATCATATTGATGATGTGGTATGTGGTTGTTTGTGTAAGTGTTGTGAGTGAATGAGAGTAAGAACATGAATGTATACTTTCCAAACCCAAAGATTTTCAACATTCATCCTTATATGACTTATCATAAAGAGATGTATGTGCTTCACTTAAAAAATTTCTATCTGACTAAATTGCATTTTGATTATTACAAAGGACAGTTGTTAAACAATTACACAAGAAAATAGTTTGTTTTTTGAGCTGGTGCTTTGTGAAGTGATTGTAGCTTTGTGCACTCTGATCAGGGCATCCATAACTCTTTATGGTCCTTATTTGTTTATGTGCCTGTCTAGTCTTCAGAATTGTAAATTTGTTGAGGGCAGGGACTGCATTTAATTCAGCTCTGGAGCCCCAATGATGTACTTGGCATAGAGCCTGACATATATGTGAATGCTTTGATGTTTGGAGCAATCAATGAAATGATTCAGGGCAGACTGAGAGTTGAAAAAGAAGTCAGTGGGCTTTGGGCTGAATGAATGTTTTAGGTAATACTTTCTGGACTCTGAGGAAACATTTACTGTGTTCAATGTGTGAATAGGGATGGTATTGGAGATCTAGGATGATTGGATTTTTTTTTTCTTTATGTAACCTGAGGGAAGGGAGGATATAGGAATAGAAAATGTAAGGAATGTGTTTTGAATTTGGAAGTTTGCAATGTAAACTTTTTTTTCTCCTCCCTGGTGAAGGATAAGCTAATGAGTGAAAGCCAAGACACAGTTTAAAACATATGCTATTTCATGATTGTAAAGAGTTCCTTAAAGTATTGTTTTTATTTACATTAATATAGATTTAAAAAGGATAAAAGTTGTGTTTTATAAATATATTTCTACAGAATATTGATGATTTGTCCTTCATAAGGAGCAGTAGAGCTCCCTCTGTGTTTAGTTTCCATGTATTTTGATTTGCACTGTCCATAGGTACTCAATGGACACTTGGCAGAGTGAATGCAAAGATTTATATTCAAAAGTGAATAATGAATACTGATTTTTTAAAAAAAAATTATACTTTAATCAACATAGTTATTTGCTTAGCTTGTTACTCAATTTTGTTGTATTAAGAATGATGAGGTAGGCAGTGCCTGTGGCTCAGTGGGCAGGGTGCTGACCCCATATACCGAGGGTGGCGGGTTCAAACCCAGCCCCGGCCAAACTGCAACAAAAAATAGCCAGGCATTGTGGCGGGTGCCTGTAGTCCCAGTTACTTGGGAGGCTGAGGCAAGAGAATCACCTAAACCCAAGAGCTGGAGGTTGCTGTGAACTGTGATGTCTCAGCACTCCACTGAGGGTGACAAAGTGAGACTCTGTCTCTACAAAAAAAAATGATGAGGTGGCTATTAGACTAGTAGACAATAGGACTTAAAATTGATAGTTCTAGTCTATTCGTAATTTTCTGAAGATCAAATATAAGATATGTTATTATTGGCTCGGGGCCTGTGGCTCAACGGGCTAAGGCGCCAGCCACGTACACCTGAGCTGGTGGGTTCGAATCCAGCCCGGGCCCGCCCAACAACAATGATGGCTACAACCAAAAAATGGCCAGGTGTTGTGGCGGGTGCCTGTAGTCCCAGCTACTTGGGAGGTGGAGGCAGAAGACTTGCTTGAGCCCAGGAATTGGAGAGTGCTGTGGGCTGTGATGCCACAGCACTGTATCCAGGATGACAGCTTGAGGCTGTGTCTCAAAAAAAAAAAAAAAAAGATATGTTATTATCATCAGTCAGCCTTCATAGTTGTACTCGGGTGGAATGAAAAGGAATATGAGCATCTTTCCCCTTACATTACTTCCTAACAATTCTCCTCTGAGCATTGGTGAGTCTTTCAAAATGCTACTTGTGGCATTCCTTTCAAGCATTCATTCATTCAGCAAACATTTACTGAGTTCCTGTTAAGGGTTAGATCCTATGGGGAATGAGAAGCAGCTTTAGACTTTTGTAAGGAAACAAAACAACCACGATACATATGATATGTAAATAAAATATGTAATTAATCACCAAATAATAATTGCACCAATTACACTATAGAAATTTAGAGGTGGGAGAAACTGATGTGAATTGTGTGGCTGGAAAAGTCTCCATGATGAATAAAAAACTTGTGTGGAACTTTTAAAGAAAGAGAGCTAGAAAAGAAGAAGGAAATAATTCTAGCTTTAACTAATGATTAAAATTAGAAATAAGCAAGATAATATTTAGGTAGGACTAGTGGTGGATTTTTCTGTTTCTGGAAGAAACATCGTTTATATAGGTAGGAGAGTATATTTAAAGAAGAGTAAATAAAACTTACTAGGTCTGAATGGAGTTTACATGAGCATTTTGTGAGAATAACTATGGATCCCAGACCAAGAATTTGATTTTGGATAAGGCCCAGGAATCTGCATTCTAATACTATAGGTGACTAGTTGAAGGAAAAAACGGGTTCTAATTTGCCACTGATAATTTTTTTTAAGTGCATAAATTCCTGGTATAAATTCACTGACCTGAGCCTAGGATGGAGGATCATTTAGATCAGAGAGCTTTGTATGGGAACTATGTAATTAACTGGTAATTTAATGAGGAAAGGTGGAGAAGTTGGAATGAAAAAGATTAATATGAGAGACAGGTGGATAGTTTGGTAAGTCTTGTAATTTATATTACATAGCGATAGTAAAGGAGAGAGAGGATACAAACAAATCAATCAGTGGATAAAGGAGAATGTGAATTGGGGAGAAGAAAATAAGGTCTCATTGATAAAAACAGAGTTTCAGATGATACCACAGGACACTCAAGTTAAAAAGCAGAAGTAGGCTCGGCGCCTATGGCTCAACGGGCTAAGGCGCCAACCACATACACACTTGAGCTGGCGGGTTCGAATCCAGCCCGGCCCACCAAACGACAATGACGGCTGCAACCAAAAAAAAAAAAAAGCAGAAGTAGTAGGTGAGAGGGAAGACCTGGAGAGAAAGATCTGTAGGTGTTTTGCACAGATGCTAGAGGTAAAGACGTGAGAACCAGTAAGCTCTCCATGTTCATTTCCTAGGGCTGCTATAACTACAAACTTGGCTGAATGTAGAAATACATTCTTTTGTATTTCAAGCGTCCAGAAGTCTGAAAACAGATTGTCAGTAGGGTTCTCTTCTTTCTGGAGACACTGAGGGAGGAACCATCCATTCCCTTCTTAGCTTCGGGTGGTTGTCAGCAGTTCTTGGCATTCCTTGGGTTGTGCCTGGATCACCTCAATCTCTGCCTACACCATCACATCATCTTCTTTATCCCTTGACTCCTTTAGGGAGAGTAGTCATTGGAATTAGGGCTCATCTTAAATCCAGGATGATTTCATCTCAAGTACAGATCCTTAATTACATTTGCAAAGACCCTATTTCCAAATACAGTCACATTCTGAGATTCAAAATTCATGGACAGGTGGGAGTTTTGCGAACAATAATCAACCCAGTACATCTTCCTCAGAAGAATATGTAGAAAAAGAAGTCTAAGACCTGACACCTAAGACTAGGGAAATTTAGAGACAGGAGAAAAGGGGAAAAGAGACAGAAGAATAGAGAAGGAAAATGCCAGAGAGCCAGAAGAATAACGAGGACAGTGAACTGCCAGGAAAGCTGAAGAGGGCAGAAACTTCAAGAAAGTTTTAGCATTGTCAGGCTCAGCAGATATATGAAAAAATTTGGCTAGTAGGGTTTGGACTAATAAAACTCATGAACATAAAGAAGCCAGTTACAAGATGATTTGAAAAGGAAAGTGAGGTAAAACTAGGATGCTATATAGGAAATAGGCAGAGAATAGATGAATATTTTTCCCCCAAGATAAGAAAGACGTAAATACAATTCTTCAGGAGCAGAAAGTTGGCAATTATGTGAAGTGTCCTTTGGCACAACTAGAGGGAGGATTGTTTTCTCTTTCCTCAACATTTGGATCAAGAAGAGAATTCAAAAGTGGCTAGAGTAAAGGATTTCTCCTTTCTGCTTGAGAGCATGAACTGCTCATACCTTTTCATATGCAAATTTAAAGAATTAGGTTGAATGCTAATTAAATGGCAAAGACATTTGTAAAGTAATATCACATCTAAGGATAGTTAACAAGGTCAGTACATGGACTTTATTTATACATAGCAAAGATTAAACATATGATAAGAGGGATCGTTACATGGAACAATTAAAGATCAATTATGACAATAGTACACAGCAGTAAAAGCCTCTGGAAGAACTTCCTACTCAGTAATCAAAGATAATTATCAATTATGAGGCTTAATCATACTAGAGTGTCTATATTTTGCATATTAAAAAGGCGATGATAATTTTTGGATCTTGCTCTGTGCTCATTACTTTCAGAGAAGAATGGCATTTTCTTTTAGAATTGACTTTTAGCTCATGACCTTGAGCAACTTAGCTTCTGTACTCAAAATGTTGACTGATGCTTAAAAAATAATCAAATAAATATAATAAATACAACATATCAACCTTCTGGGGAAAACATTTGCTCAATAAAGTTATGGTTACCTATACTCATTTCTCAGAGGGTAGAAATGGATAGTGCAGGCTTTCCTTCCCTACAAGGCTTATTCATCTAGCAGATAAACATTTGTGGTCCCTTAGTTCTCAGCTTAAACAACCAGCACCACACAGTTATAAAAAGTTATAAAAGATTTTTTTTGTTGTTTTGCTTAGTGTAATTTCTGTAAAACATTAATTTAAGGAAGACTATTACATATTCTATTCAGTTAATGACTTATTTAATACAATTGTTTTCCTAAAATATATAATTAATTATGGAATTGAATTTTGGATGTGAATCTTGCTCTCTTTGGAAGCCAAAAACAGTTGGAGTGATATTAGCTGGTGCAAAATACATATTTGAAAGTGAGAGAAATTTGTACTGTATATATTTCCGTAACATAATTATACATGCAATTTACACATGTATGTTGCAACTTTGAATGACAAACTTTTCACATTCTTATAGATAAGAGGAAAATTATTTGAAGACAGTTAGTTTCATAAACACTGAATGTTGCTGGTTTATTTTCCTAGAATCTTTTCTAATACTTTTCATTATCTTTGAGATAGAAACTTGTCTTTTTATTTCTCTACAAGTTCTCTGAAAGAAAAAAAAATGCCTTAAAAATAGAAATTGTGAATAAAAAACCTGCAAAATTAAATAGAGTATGATGTCTTTTTGAAATGTCCACACAGGAACAGTTTATTTATTTAATGCTTTTTGTGAAATAGTTCCATTGTCTATGCCTTGAAGCATAATAACTAATATAATAGTATGAGTGCATTTAAAATATTTCAAAATTATGAGAAAACATGTACTGATGTTTAGAAGATGAGGATTTTCAAATTGAAAAAGTAGATTAGCAGTATGTATTATATATGCATATATACATACACATATTTAGAAAGGGTTTTCTTGAAAATGTGTTTGTTAAACAAAAGTTTCCCCTTGATGGTATGTTAATTTCAGTTTGCTGTCTGGTTTTGAATATCTTACAGGATTTGCTGTATATTCTCTCCCTTAGGCAGCAGACTTTTCACAACCATTACTACCTTGACTTGAGGAGACTTCAAAGCACATCCCTCAGTTTTCTTCTGGATGCTTGGTGGTAGAAATTCATTATTAGTGGCAGCTGGGACTGACCTCCAATTTGGCTTCCTTTATTAGTGCAGCTGAGATTATAGAACCTGTCTTCAAGAGAAATAGAAGGTGGGCCAAGATAAAATTCAGTATTTTTTGGAAGGAGCTAAGTACAAGTATTTGTATTGAGAATGCTCTTGTTTTGACTACTCCCTTCTCACTCCTTTAATGAAGGAGGAATTTCCCACCCTAAAAAATATGAAATGACACAGCACTGGATGGATAAGATTGATAACAGTTTATTAGTTACACATATTCACATCCAAGGGAGGGAGGTCACCACATGCTGTACAGGGCCACACAGGGATTGTCCTTAGTAGCAGAGTGAATCCACAGTGTATGTGAGAGGCAGGATTTGTAGTAACCAAAAGGTGGGAGTGATTCATAGTTTCCACTGGAGGATGCGATTGAGCAATTTTTCTGGTAAGGAGGTGAAACCCATCTGGTTGAAGATAGGTGAGATGGAGATGGTTCAGCTGGTACAGGAGCCTGCTGGGTGGGGGGCATATCTGGTAAGAGAAGGAGGACTCATGGCTGGGCTTTGGAGACCTTGTGACATACCAAGACATCAAGGAAGTGTATGGGATTTTAGTCCTTACAATACAGTTCTCATGTTTTTAAAGTTTTGTGGAGTTATGAGATAGGAGCAAGTAGTACCTTGTCCAGCTGCTTGGCTATGAGGTACTATGGGCCTCTGCACCGCTATAAACAAGAGGTCCAGCTGGATGTCCACAGGAAAAGCAGTGAGTACAGGGTTACCCACATGTGATCGGTCAAGTTAAAGGGGTCACAAAACAGGTGTCGGACTTGTCAAGGCAGGAGAGTAGAGGGCCTAAGGAGGTGAAGTTTTCTTTTTCATGCCTGGCTTGCTTTTGCACTCTCTAATCAGGGCTTCTAGAAGGTTATTTAATATCTTGGTACTTCTAATTTATCATTAATAGTAAAATAGTAATGGTTTCATGGAGTGGGTGAAATGTAAAATGAGCCTAGGTCAATTTCTTGTGAATTTCCTAGGTCTCAATTCCATGAATGGACTGTATCCATTCATTGATACATTCATTCACCTTGCCCCCAGAGGAAGGGACTGTGTTCATTCATTTCCTGGCCAAGGAAGTCATACACCTATTTATACCCTGAGACTAAAGGCCTAAAAGAGGAGACAGGGAAAGACCGGGAGAGAAAGAGAGAGCTTCTCTCTCCCCACTTGAATTCTCTCCGTCTACCAGGAGCTTTAGAGTTTTCCGTATTCTTTTCTGTAAATAAATTCTGTCTTACCACGGGGGGAGGGGGGAGGGAGAAGAGACAGTGGTAAGAATGAATAATGTAATGAAGAATAATAAAATACATGTATTTGAAAAAAAAAAGAAAAAAAAAAGAAATGTAAAATGAGATAGTCCCTGTAAGTACTTAATAAATATTAGCTATTATTATCAATTGGTTATAGATGCGACCCAAATCAGCTTTTAAGAGTGTGCTAACCAGTGGTCATTCTTAGCCTAGAGGAATAGAGTAGACGATGCTGTGGTATCATTAAGACTACTGCTAGGTGCATGCAACTCCAGCATGTGGGTTACACAGGATTATTCGAGAGCTGTTTTGCTTATCTGTGGTGGTGGATATTACAAAAATTGTGCATTGACCTTTTTTTTTGCTCATCAGCTTTTGTTACTGTTTGTGTATTTAATGTGTGCCCCAGGCAACTCTTCTTTGAATGTGGCACAGAGAAGTCAAAAGGTTGGATACCCTGGAAACATACTGGAGATTTCTAATTTTTCTTTATAAGGTCCTGAGTTGACAGACCATAAACAGATACCTAGAAGTATTAGGGAAGTTTTGCATTTAGAAGATTGCTAAGATTTATTTTAGATAATGACTATTTAAAGATTTTCTTATCTAAGATTATTGATATTGTGAAAGCAAAGTCTGTAATGCCTATTATACATAAGACATTCAATAAATGTTTACTGAATAGCTTTTGAAAAATGAGGTATTATATCTTTCAGATTATGGAAATTCCTCCCTAGCTTCATTTTTATTTTTTACAAGTAAACTGTACAAATGGTTAGTGATATACAGTTTGTATAGAATTCTCTAGAATGTTCATGGTATAGTATTCTAGATGGAACAAGGGAACTTGGTCTTGAAGCTTCACAGCTGGGAGGAAAAGAAGTCCTTCCAAATTACACGTTGGCTCATCCGTGTTAATAGCAGTTGGGGATAAAGGCTAGAAACAAAAATTATTTTTTGTTAATGGATGTATTTTATACAGACTAAACATACTTATTTTCTCATCAGATCCTGCTCCATTTCTATATATAACCTCCTGCCTAATGGTTTGTTGAAGTAAATTACAAAATCACAAAGAAAAAACTGCTTACATGTCTCTGTAACCTCTGTTACACCTAGCATAGTAGTTTTAAAAAATATGTATTAGATGTGGTCAATCAATATTTGTTAGTTGATTAGTTTTTACTGAATACTTCTCAGTTGTATTGGTAATTTTATTCTAACAATATAAATTCTTTGATCTAGAAGAGACAGTGGTAAGAATGAATAAGTTTTGGGAAGGCCTGGGAATTTATTAGCCTTAATGTTAACATATAAAGGATCTTGCTAGAATAAAGTTATATAAATAGAAAATATGTATATTTACAAGTAACAACTCTGATAAATGACTTTGGTGTTCGTGACTGTAAGCCAGTGGGTTCTGTGGGATGGTGAGTGGAGGAGGAGACCCTGTGGTGAAGAGCATGGGCTCTGGATTTGGATGCCTGGGTTGGATTCTTGGCTCTGTGATTTACCATTGGCACTGGGCAAGTCACTTCGTCCCTTTGTGCCGATTTCCTGCCATGTAAAACAATGGTAGTAATAGTAACTACTTTATAGAGTTGCTCTGAAGATCAAATGAATTTGTGCCCATAAGGCACCGAGAATGTTATCTGGCACATAAGCACTATTACATTCTCATGGTCATTCTTGTTTTTGTGCTTACATATAGCTGATATTCAAGCAGTCTTTCCATGCTTGGTTGGTGGCTTAAGTAGAAGAGATTCATGAAGATGTTTTTTTCTTTTTCTGGGGTACATATAAAAAGCTTTGCTCGAAGGCCTAGAATTTAAAAGCAGCTAATTTTTTTTTTAAAATTCTCCTTTAGTAAGAGAGCTTCTTTAAAAAAATCTAGTATTTAAGAAATTGCTGTCAAAGGCCAAGTAGCACTATTTCACTCTAAAGCAGTGTCTCAGCTGTTGCTCTGGGATGGTTTTACAACAAGCAATCTGCTGCTGAGAGTGCTGTCTTTCATGTCAAATGGGTCATTAAAAGTCCCATGACGCTTCACCCAGACTTAACATTAACATTGCTGTGTCTTGGCAAGGATTCAAATTTGAGATGAAATTCCCTTAAAGTGGTTAAGGCATTTATATATTTCCCCCTCCCTGATGCTTTTAACTGTAGTAGTTTTGGTTTACTCTCTTCAGGTGGCTGTAGATTTATGGAGACTATTGATAACCAAGTGGTCTTAGTCAATCACATTTACAAAATGCATCTTGCCCTTTGGTTTATGGGTTTTGGTTTATGATTTTGTAAACTGACAGAATTCCTTCGTCATATTTACATTGCTTAAAGTCTTCATTTTTCTATCTTTCTTATGAGAAACTCCTCTGAGTACTCTTGGCTGAGTTGTTCTTGGGCAAATGTCATAAATTCCTAAAATAGTTAAGCTCAGAAGCGTCTCTACAGATCCAAAGTCCTGAAATAAAATATAGTGCTCCAAGCTGATAGATAAGAGAATGAACTGGATTTCACTGTTATAATACAAATGTGATAACATTTGAGTGTAATTCTTTCAGAAAATTGTAGTTAATGTTATAGAAAAATGTTTCAAGTCAGTAACACAAAGCAACTAAAATAACTTTTCATGTACACTTTTTAAAACCCTAAGTATTATCACGTCAAAGTGGGATCTTTAACGATAGTTTTTGCTGTTGTATTGTGCCCAGATGCCATTTCAGGTCATTTGAATACAAATTTCCTATGTTGAGGCTTTGATTATATAGAGAAATATTTCATTTGAGTTGCGGTTGGTGCTTCTCATCTCTTGTCTTATCTGATCTTCATATATTCTCTTCTTTTCATCAGGCGACTATTCCCCAGAACGGATTAGGCGAGTGAGGTGCGGGTTTCGTTTTGTGTGTTTCTTTGCGAGTGGATGCTGCTTTGCTCTTCCAGCTGTGATCCGGGCGCTGACAGCTTCTCAGTGGGGGCGGAGCCCGGCTGTGCGCCGGGGGCGGGGCCTGGCCTGGGCGGGGCTTTCCCGTGGAGCGCGGCGGGCCGGCACACTCTAGGTTGGTGGCTGCGAGCGGGGCCGAGAGGCTGCTGCGGCAGTGGCCGGAGCCGGATGCTCGCGGGCTCCGTGGGACTCCAGCAGTTTTCTTCGCCCGCGAAGCGCCAATTCGCCTCGGTCTGGGAAGAAGACTGGGCGGCCGTCAGCCCGAAAACTCTGGAGTCTCAGCCTCGGGCCTCCCCCAGAGAAAGCCAAGTGTTCCCAGGTGAATCGAGTGTGCGAGCGCCGTCCCGAAACGCCCGCCGGCAGATCGCATCCCCCGGAGTCCTCGGCCACCGAAGCTCTTCCAGCGCCTGCGGCTCAGGGGTCCGCGGAGGGGGCAGGAGTGACCAGGGCACCAGTGATGGACGTACAGAGCTGGCCGGTGGGCTTTCGCTGTCTCCTCCTCCTGGCTCTCGTTGGTTCTGCCCGGAGCGAGGGCGTACAGACCTGCCAAGAAGTTCGGAAACTTTTCCAGTGGCGGCTCTCGGGAGCTGTCAAGGGGCTGCCGGATTCGCCGCGGGCAGGTAAGGCGCGGCTGGCGGGCGCGGGGCGGGGACGGCTGAGCGCGGTCTGTGCGCTCCCCGCCGCTCTCCTCGGGGGCGCTTCGTGCGAAGATAACCTTTGAGGCTCCCCAGGCACGCCAGGTGAATCCCGGTGAGGTCTGTAGGGAGGCTCGGTGTGCACATCCAGAGCACAGCTCAGCTCAGTCAGCTCAGCTGCGGGGGCTCCCTAACTATGCCTGCGGCTGAGCCGAGTTCTGGGCGTTTGCTTCCCTCCCGGGCTCCTTAGTCTTGGATGTTGAGTTGGAAAGAGCTGGTGAAGCAGACGTCTGGGGACATCGCAGCCTGATTGCATTTCTGTTCCGAGTGGGAATTTCATCAGTGTCCCGCTAGAGGTTTTTGACTTGCTGCTTTCTCACAAGGTGGAAAGGAATCGTCTGGTTGCCCCAAGTATGATGCTTAAAACACACAGCTGCGTTATCCTCCTTTACTAGGAATGGGGCTCTAACAAGGGCAGTGGGTCTCCTCTGTAATTGGCACTCGGAGCCTGCACATCCACTGAGACTTGGCCCTTAGCTGCACCTCTGTACCCTGGCACCAATTCCTCTTTTCAGGAACCCCGACTGGCCAGTGTGTCTCGCAGAACCACAAGGTGGTTTCGCAAGATGTTATGGCAACAGGCGATTTAATTGATATTGGGAAGCCACTTAACATGGATGAGTTATACTAGAAATTCATAGGGAAAGAAGTCTCTGGCCAGTGTAGATCATGCTTCTTGTAAGTACATTTTGCCTTCGCTTTCATACCTTGCTCCTCATCCCCACCACACAGATTTTCTTCTACTGGAAGGATTTCTAGTGTATATCCTGTCTGTAAGGTTAAGGCTATAATGGTCAAACACAATAGCAGGTGTCTGGACTAAGGAAGATCATATTAGATCATGCTTCTTTGACTATGAAACAAACTCAAAAGATCTGCGAGGTTATTGGCTGAATAAAGAATTTGTGGAAGATGCTTGAGTCTAAAATCCATCCTCTGCCTGAGTTCCCTGGGTGGAGAACTTGCTCTTAGCACTGCTGACCTGTAGCAGCTTTTCTTGATGGCCTTGCTGGTTGTGAACTCAGTCTTCACGTTACCCTAAGACGAAAATCTGGGCATTTGGGAACATTGACTACACTGAGTTTACATGACCAGTCTTAAACAGACACAAATATTTACTTGAATATCTGTTCGATACTAGGTGTTTTTTTTTTTTTTCTATACTGCTTTTGAAACATAATGACATTCTTGGTTTGAGGCAGTTCTGTTCTCAAACAAAATACCCCCTTAAAAATCTGTGATTTCTTATTTTACTGCATTCTTCTCCTTAAGAAATAATCCTGATTTGTCAGCTGCTGATAAGCTAAAGTGGGTTTGTATATAAGGGTTGTTTTAGGTTGTTGAGCTCTGACATCTTTACCTGAATTACTAGATTTTGCCCCCCAAATTACCCTGGTGAATGTCCTATGTCTGTTGACAGCTCTCTAGAGAGGCCTTCATTTCAGCACCACTCCTCGTATCTGCTGAATGCAGTACATTGACTCAATGTTAACATTTCTAGAACCTTGTGTGTATGAGTTCTTTTGAAGAGGAACATTCCAGAGTATCAATTATTGAAATAGAGTTTTCTCAGAATATAAGGAAAAACTGAGGCTCAGCTCTACAAAGAAATGACTAATTATTTGCATTTGATATGCATAAGTCTCCCACCCCCCAATTGTGAGAATGAGAATAATCTAAGTCCTTCTGGATTGTTTCCCCATTTTTATTTATCTGTGGCTTAAGGTGCTGGAGGAATCCCAGAAGCCTGTACTGTAGGAGCTTAGAGACATCTGTGGTCTGATGAAAAGAAATGCTAATTTTCTTTGATATTTTCACTTAAAAGTCATATGAAAGTATCAGTCTTATTTAGACTTAACCAATAAAAGGGATCCATGCATGGATTTGATATATACTTCTGAAGTTTTCTTATGTCTGTATTGTTGGTCTTTTTTTGAATAATTCAACAAAACATTAAACTGTTTCTTTTAACATTTGATTTCTCTCTTCTCACTAAAAAAGAAAAAAATTCTCATTCCCATATTGAGTAAATCACACATATCACATGCTTCATAAGTGTTTTTCTTTACTTTTCTATTATATCCTATCTAAACATTTAACATGATTCAGTATAGTAGTTGGGTATCTTATTTTCTAAAAATTATCTGCACTCTCCATAGAAAACATAGGTAATATGTAAGTAGTCATTTCTACAAGAAAATATAAATATTAATAGTATTCGTACCAATAAATGGATTCATTTAGCACATAACTTTTCATTGACCAGGGCTAATACATTTGATATTGGTTTTCCTTGGAAGTATATATTTTTAGTGCTTTCTTGCATTTTTTTGTCCACAGTGGGTAATTGCCGAGATGACTAGCCAAAATGCTATTCTTATAATCTAAGCAGATAGAATAATTTTTAAAAGTTTGTTTCTGACTTTTACTTCTGAAAATGTTATGCAATTTGTAATTATTAAAATGGTGAGAACAGCCATTTAAACTGTTTCTCAGATTCCCCTCACCTTTGTTCTCTGCCCTGCTCCAATTCTTTTAAGCCTATTGAGCTCCTAAGGATGTTTGGATGAGAAATGTAAAAAAGGAGAGAAGGTGTAAATGTGATTAGAATTACAGATTTCTCTGTGTTCTGATTTTATTTCCTAAGTAGTAGTCAAGGTGCCCTTTGCTCTTGTTTATTTTATTCAGAAAGAACTGTTAGTGAAGTGTCTTGTAAAGGTCCATTCATTTTCATTGTATTTATTGGGGAGAGGGGATAGTTCTCTTCATACATGCACTATTCACACATATGTTATTTCCAATGTTAGAGGGTAATACAGAAAGAAGTTTATAAAAAATCTAGGACTACATTCACATAATTTACATAACTTATTTTTGAAAGGTTAATGTTGATGTTTGTTGAATATGAACTTGCTGTCAAGTTCCATACCAAGTATATTGTCCATATCAAGTTATCTTATAAAAGGTAACTGTCCTCGATAGCTTTTGGCTATAAATGGAATAATAAGAATAAGCTCATTGTGGGAAAATGAAATTTTAGTACTATAAGACACTTTAAGTGCTCTATTTTTTAAAACACTTTCATTACAATCAAATCTTATAATTATCTAAGGACATCGTTTCATTCTTACACCTAAGAGAAATGATAGAATCACTAGATGTATATCTGGCTTTTGAAAATTGGGTCTGCCACTTATAGTCATGCTACTTAAGTTAATCAATCATTATTTTTAAACCTGTTTCACCCTTTGTAAAATGGGAATATTCTTTAGAGTAGCTGAATAGATAAAATGAAATAATGTATGTAAAATGTCACAAATCCAGGCTCATAGTAACTGCTCAATAATATGTTATTGTCATTATACTTTTTTTAGTGCTTGGTTTTTATTTGACTACTTGATTTTTCAGTATGAAATTCTAGTTCTAGATCTCTGTAGTTCATAAAATGTGTTTATACTAACAACGATTTTTTAAAGTCACAAATGATTCTTTTTAAAATTGGGAAATATGTTTCTATATGAAATGGCATCTCTTAGGTTATGGTGAATAGTTGGTTTCTTTTTATGAACTAATAAAACTCTAAGAAAGAAACAACCCTGTACCACTGCAAGCCCCAACACTCATAGCCACTATCTCCACTCTCACCACTACCATTCTTTTGTCTGTATTCATGGAGGTAAAATAATACAAGCACGGTGGTTTAGAAGGCTGGTGGCCATAATCTTAAATTGGAATTGTGTCTCATGAATTTAATCCCTTTTGCTGCTTGAGCCGCACATTTATGATGATCAGATTTCCAGGGCCCAAATTGGGACCCATAGTCTGACACTGGGGCAGATTATTAACTTGAGGATTGCCCTGTGTTGAAGCCCACCAGCTAAGAACCACTGTCAACAAAGCTGTAGTCAGACAAATTAGGCTCATTTTGCTTGTTGCAGCAAGGGAGATTGCATATGGTAGGAGTCAGGGGTATACTGGTTATAAGCGGCTGGGAGGGCTTTTTATAGATCTGAGCTTGTGGTAGATGATTGTAAGGAGGATTTAATGAAGTAGGCAGTTCCGCAGTTGGCTATCTTGGTAGCTTTCCTCAAGGTGTTAGGGTGAAGTAGTTATCATTAATGAAGAAGTAGTAGTAACTGGAGTTAGTTAAAAGAGGGGAATGATGAGTTGTTTTTGTGGCTGCAGTGTCCTCGTTTCTGTCCTATTATGACCACAGGTCTCAAGTGGTCTTTTCTCGTTCCACTGTGGGTTGCTCGTGTTGAATCCTGAACACCACTATGGCCAGGTCCAGTGATAGGAGAGTTTGTCCATTTCTCCCCTCGAAAGTCCAGCTTGTGATTTGATGTCCAAGGGAATAGTGTAGTTCAGTTTTGTTTGTTTGTGTTTATTTATTTACTTATTTATTTTTATTTCAGGTTATTGTAAGGGCAAAATCAACCAGGTCACAATTTTTGAGTTTGTTAGGTAGAGTTGCCCTGTTAGTTGTAGTGTTTTTCATTTTTATACCAGTCTTTAGTGAAGCTTAATAGTGGGGAAATGAGTTGAGTTTTGTACGTTAGGACAATAGAATATGAATATCAGACCTGAATTATATTTTTCATCCCTTATTCCCTCATATGGTCAACTATAAATACTGTGTGTTGGCTATAAATATGTAGGGCTTTCCTCCTCTCTCCCTCCGTAATTTAAGTTCCTTTTAACCAGGTGCCCAACATTCTGTATTTATATAATTGGAATGGGAGGGTACAATTTGGGGAACTTAAGAATTGTATTTTACACTTACTCCTTCCTCACTCTACTGCAAGTTATATTTTCTTGTTTCCAGTCTAATGCTTTCTAGAATATGGACTTTTGGTGTGGGTGTGTATGTGCTTAATCTACTTTCCCCATTGTCCTCAGATTTAGTAAGAACGTCTTCTGAATCTACAACATTTCTTTTATAATTAACTGGTGAGACCAACATTCTAACTAGGTATCTCTCCTAAACAGACATGATTTATAATATAAATGAATGGTCTCTTGGTAAAACTGTTCAACTGACAAACCACAGATCCATTTAGTTAAAATGCCTTGTTGAAGTACATTCTCTGTGAATGTGGTACCTGATCTACTCAATTAAGTAACAATAGCAATGAATTTTGATAAAGACTAGCCATTTTTCATATCTACCTTTCTTTTGTAAGAGGTTGACCTTCAACTAGAACAGTGGTTCTCAATCTTCCTAATGCTGCAACCCTTTAATACAGTTCCTGTGGGTAGTGATCCACAGGTCGAGAACCACTGAACTAGAAGAAAAAGCAGCACCAACTGTGCCCTCAATTTTTTTTTTTTTTTTGTAGAGACAATAGTCTCACTTTAATCGCCCTCAGTAGAATGCCATGGCGTCACACAGCTCACAGCAACCTCCAACTCCTGGGCTTAGGCGATTCTCTTGCTTCAGCCTCCCAAGTAGCTGGGACTACAGGTGCCAAAACACCTGGCTATTTTTCTGTTTTGCAGTTCAGCTGAGGCTGGGTTTGAACTCTCCA